>BCNH02000009.1:16195881-16227671 GCA_001662345.2 Metrosideros polymorpha var. glaberrima
TTCTTTACCAAACACAAATCTCATTCAGAAATAGAAAACTGTTCTATAAGTCATTCTTTACCAAACGCATTTTTGCTTTAGAATTACTTCTGGCAGAGAATTAAAAATTCTGGCAAGTTATTAAACGCACCCTTAGCATGCCGATATTCAATCTATGAGAATTTGTATTTCAGATTGTAAATCAGCGTCTAAAATAAATGGTTGTATTTTACACTCAATCAAAATCTATCGCATGACTTATATTATCAATTGTGAACATCAAATTTAAAATAGCATTATCCTTATATTTTGAGCTCTATTTATATTAATAACTAATTTGTTCATACGGCATGTGAACTCGATTTTTATTAGTTGTCAGTCCTTTCAAAATGAGCAAGTTAATTAGATTTTGTTTCGCATTCCATACAAATTTTAAACGACTTTCTCGTTTTAAAAAACTTAGAGGAAAGTTATAAAAAAAAACCACATTTTAGCTAGACAGCAAAGGATGAAAATAATGCGATAAAAGCCAAAGGGATGTGAAGTTTCTCAAATTGAGGAGAAAAAAATCGTACGAATACCATTTAGGTGCAATGGTTCAAGTTATGGTGAAATTGAAGGAAATATAGTGTTTGTTCAGGTACATAAAACCGGATCCCAATTAATAACGATAATACATGGTGTTGGATTTAAAAGTTTTCTCTTATTTAAGGGGTGACACTTAAAATTATTGTACTTTTCTTTATAAAAAAAAAGGCTAAAACATAATTTCAGCCATCAAATCCTTTTGAGGAGATTTGTTTGTGAAATAGGAGATGGAGGGTACATTTACAAAGCCATTTTTACCATGTCAATAATTAGGATCTTGATCCCAAAAAAAAAAGAAAGGGTATACGACATTCAATATGGCAAGTTGCCCTAGGTTAATTGGGGCTAAAAAGGATAGTTTATCATATTAACCACTAATCAATATGCAGATCTGACCATTAAGTAAGAACTAGTCCTTTAACATCGGCTAAGGATAACTCGATTCGAAATGAATTTGAACGATTTTAACATGAAACATGAATATAAATATAAAAAAAAAATTAAAAAAAATTTCTCCGTACAAGTAGCAGATTTATGTATAATAACTAATAATATGTAATGTTCTTTTTACTTCTCCTTTTATATTGAGACTTAGATGAAATAAAGGTGTTTTGGTCACATAAGGAGTGAATACCAAATTTTAAAGTTGAACTTATGTATGGTATAGATTTTAGAAAGAATTTGTTTTCTTTTTTCCGGAGATGTCAAATAACATACCTTTACAAGCAGATTCACATTACCCATATTTCCTTTTGCATTTAATTCTTAGATATGTGGGGTGTGACTTGCCATAGTGGACAGATAAAAGATATTCGTGCCTCTAGGCTATGATTTCCTAATTATTTTCCATTTAAGACAGACAGTTAATTCCAGGAGTGGAGACTATTTATGTCTGGTGTTATTAATGAATGCGAAAATGGAAATCTCATACGACCTGAAATCAAATCTGATTATGTTTCATGAATATGACTAAAAGAGTCTTTCATCATTATTAAATTACTATGGTTCATCTCGACAAAAAGAAATTCAGCAATTAAAAATCCTATCCCCCAATTCCCTTAAAAGCTTCAATTTTAGCTGAAGTCTCGATATTGGCTCAAACTTATCTTTATCTCGTAAAAAAGCACAAACTATAACTCAGATCCCTATTTGATCAAACCTTTTTTTATTTTGTCAAGTAAAAAAGCACAAACTTTCGATTGATAGCCAAATCTGGCTCCTGTCAAATTTCTGTCAAGTATGCATGGAATGGCACATTGAATCTTTAATTGCATCATTAGATGGAAGCTTGACGACTATATTTTTTTATAAGATAAAAAAAAGTTTGAGTCAAAATTGAGATCCAACTAAAGGTTGATGTTTTTTTATGAGACATAAAAATTTTCGAGCCGTAATTGCTATATGAGCTAAAGTTCATACTTTTTTACGAGACAAAATGGTTAGAATTGGGGCCTCGGCTAAAGTTTGCATTTTAATATATTAGACAAAAGAAACTTTGGGCCAAAATTGGAACCTGAGCTAAAGTAAGGACTTTTTAAAGGAATTGCTTAAATCTTGTCCTATTGATTATACAAATTTTGCGTAAACGTGACCATTGAAATTACTATATCAGTCTACTCAACTCGTTAAATAATCTTTCCAATCATTCTTGACTTTTTTCTATTTCTTTATCTTTTTCCAAGAAATAATAACTGTCTGTCAGTTTACAACATATGAATGTAGCAAATGGCCTTTATTTTTCCAAAGTAGCTAGCTAATTATTTTGTTTTCTTGTACATAAATTCATTCAACGTGTTCTTTATCACAGTGTATTCAATTAGGTGATTTCATGAGTTAGTTTTTGTACATAGTCAAAGACGATTCATGATGAGATTGTGCGAAATGTGACAATATATTTAAGGCATGACCGACAGGTGTCCTTAAGTACTTATGTAAATTTTGTAGAAGAAATATATTTCGACAATTTGTCTCTTCGTCTTTAGGAAAGTTGAAATCCCAAGAAATATAATAAAGACTTTTCAGTTTCATATTCAAAATTGATGTAAAAAGAAATCAAAAGCGATACCATGACCAATTTTCCATTGAGTTTCATTTTGAATGCCAACCGAGCACCATCCATTCTCTCTGACTTTTGCAACCTCGATCAAAGAAATACAAAGTAGAAATAACTCATATAACTCAAATAGAGATAAACCGCGCGAAAAATTTAGAGTGAATTCAAACAAAATCATGTCCCATCTGGATCGAAAATCACATGGCGCCACCCATTATTACCATGACTCGACTTATATAACATAGTCAAATATGAGATTGTACCTTAAAAAGAACTTTTCGAACTGGGAAAATTGTCGATGCGAAATTTCACAAAAAGGATTCTAAATTCTCGAGGAAAAGTGACAATACACCGATTACTTTCGGAAATATACTCGAAACGAACGAGTTCGGGCGTATTCAAAGTGGACGATGTTGCCCAAAGAAGAGCTACATGTGGACAAGATCAAAGGCTGATATAAACACACATAAATACAAATGCAATCCCCACCGTCGGAAATCGAAAGTCTCCCGAAGGAAAATAAATAAATAAAAGATCAGAGGGAAAACATTCTTAACTATTAGGGAGAAATGGAGATTAACACACTGCTCAAAGCCAAGCTACCCCCTTAATCTCCTCTCCCCCACACCCCTCTCTCTCTCTCTCTCTCTCTCATTGCATTTGTTCACTGGCCCTTTCTCGTGTTCCGATCACCAGGAACGAGGAAACTGAAAGAACAAAAATTTGTGAAGAAGACAAGACGGGGTGAGTCAGAAACGCCTCTGATTGATGCTCGTTCAGTCACGACCATTTTCTTGATCCTTTTTCGCGTGTACCCATTTGATCTTTGTTTCGTTTTCGTGCCATTCAGAATTGCTCCGCTCCGTCTCAAACGGACGCGGACTCGTGGGTCTCTGAGGTTCAGGTACCTGTCTTGATTCTGGTCCATTTCTTGAAATTGATCTCTCAAAGCAGCTGCGCTTGCTTGTTCATGTTCTTGGTACGATCTTGTGATCACTTGGGTTTTTTCTTCTTTTATCGGTTTGTTTTTGCAGCTCGATGTTTTTCTGAAGTTGCCTCGGAGGTAGAGGAAATGGGAAGACACCCTTAAGGGGGCGATTCTTGAAATGTAGAACTTTTCATGCTCTTCATTTGCATGTGGTTCAGTTGTTCTTAGAGTGGCTGATCAGGGTCTTGGGCATTTTGATATCGTTTATCGGATGATGCCCTGAATTGGGTTGTTCTTTTTCCTTGCCTAAGGAGTGATACTCAACTTAATAATTTCACTAACTTTTCCTGCTCAAGGATTGGCTCATTGATTATAACATGTGTATCTGGTTCTACGTTGAACTATTTGGATTCAGTGATGTGGTTAGATTTTGCTGCTGGGATTGTGTATTTGATTTAATAGTCCGACACCACCACCGAATTATGTTCATTTTATCTCATATCTTGATTAAATTTTTTTTTTTTGATTGAATAAGCCTCTTTGTGGATGTAGTCTATTACTGAGGATAGTCTGTTGAAGCATTTGGAACTCTTGTACACTAACAATTGCCCGAGTAGGCTTTCTGAGCTTAAACTTCCCTTCTTTCTTTTCTGGACTAGGTTGTCATATCCATTGAAGATGTTTCTGAAATTCGGCTTTCGGTTGATAGGTTCGTGAGGCTTCATCCGCCACTTGGTATCAGCATTCCGTAAGTTTTGATTATAGAGAGATGGATTGTGTAGTTCCTGGTATTGCTTTGGCAATCAATTTTATATACTTTTGTTTCCTTGTCAGTTCCTTTATTGATCTCAGTATCTCTCACATGCTATTCTTACGATTTTCTGCTCAACTCCTGACGCCCCAAACTGAACTCCTTACCTATCATTTTTTGAACAGAGAGATCAACTAAATGCGTGAAAGTGTAACTTAAGTGATATTTTTCATTTTATTCTAGTTTATAATGATTGGTTGATTGCTACTGCTAGTAACTTGTATTTACTACTAATTTGGTCAATGCAGATTCTTGAACAATCCGTGCCAGTTATATATATGTACATATATGTTTTATATATATTTGGTTCTGTTAGTTGCCTTGAGATTTATTTCTCAGTGAGTTATTTTGCACCTTTATCTCGCTTCTCTGTGCCAGGAAGGTGATGCTGAACACCTTCAATATTGGAAGTTGAAAGACGGTTTACGTCTTGTGCTCTTAATCAGGAGAAGTGAGTTTGCTTTAATGCAAGGGCAGAAGAGCAACAGCGATTCAGTCCCTGACAATTTTGATGTTAATATGGGGTCTTTTTCTCGCAATAATGACCTGAATCAGCACTCTACTCTGAACAACGGTTCACATCTGGAAGGCAGTCGTTTCCCGATTAATATGGGATCTTCTAGTGAAGCAACATTGGTGAATGCGGTCAGTCATGGCGTTGAGGACTTTACTGGATGGAGTTTGGGCCATCCTAGCTCTATATTGCATCAGGAAAGCCAAGCTAGTCATGAAGATAGGAAAGGGAAACAGTTATGTACTCCTTCAATGAGTGGTGAAGCAGGTTCCAGTTCAGCAGGAAGGCAATTTGAAGGGCCTAATGTGTTTCTTCCCGGGATGCAGATAAGCAATCAAATCCCTGCTGGCCCTGTAGGTTTTCGCAATTCAAGCACTAATGCTGATCCTTGGCATGCAAATCTGAGTGAGCGATATGCAGTTCATACTGCTGGACCTGGAGCTTCCGCTAGTCCTAGTCCCAATAACTCCCGTTCTCCAGAAGTTGACGCTATGATTTCAGATATAGCTTCATCAGCTAATTTTGGGAGTTTATCTAATAGCTCTGGTCAGATGGAGGAGAGACATAATGGGTCGAGTTCTTCCATGGGGTACTGGGGATCATCATGCAAGAGAAAAGCCTTTGAAGGGACTTCGGGACATCCACATGCTGGTTCAAGTTCAGGTTACTATCCTCAAACTGAAGGTGTACCTTGGCCTCCTACTGGGCTGAGTTTATCTCAACCTACGTCATGGAATTCTCCCAGCGCTCATTATCAGGAGCCACTGTACCCCAGAGCTGGGATTGGCATGAGAGAAGGTAACCCTGCCCCAATTCCTTCTTCAAGGGCAACAGGAAACAGTGAGATTCCCCCGAGAAATTTCAATGGGCAGGTAAGTTCAGGACCTCAACAGGAGTCTGATCCAATGAGGAGTGCCAGGCGTGCTAATGCCTTTTCTCTTCAGCAATCACATAGATCTCGTCGGCCTAACCCTTTGGACCCAAGATTAGCATTTATGGTGGCAACCAATCCGCACACACCACAGACAGAGTTGAATATGAGACCTCCCTCTGGTCCATCGAGAAACATGGATGCTGTTCCCTGGAATGCCACTTCTGCATCGAGAAGTAGCAATATTTCAAGTTCATTTTTTCCTGGAGAGGTAGTTGTCCAAGAGGGAGTAAATTTTAGAAGCAATTTGAGAAGCATTTCTGATGTTCCCATGTTTCCATTAGCTGAGGCTAGAACGCTGCAAGATCCAGCTAGTCGGAGTTCAGCTGGTAGAAACACAAGTGGTCCAAATGGTCCTCCTACTGTTCTTGTCGAGGCCAGTTCAAGCGTCCGGTCTTCACCTCCTTCCCGGGTACCTATCCCGCCACCAGTTCCATATGGGGAACAATTGCTAGAATTGGCTCCTTGGTCTCTCTCTCCTCCTCTTGATGGCGAGTCGAGCAGACGCAGTAGCCCCTTGCCCCCACTCCCATCGAGTGCATCTTCTTTGCAGGAGATAGCAGTCTCAACTGGAGCTAATAACCAAGGAAATCATCCTGAAAGCACAAGATCTTCCTCTGCAGATAGACGACTTGAAGGTGTGCATGAGTCCTGGCGTGCTTTAACAGCTAACGTAGAAGGGAGACAACGCGTTGTATCCGAGGTTCGTCTTCTAAATGTTTTAAGTCCTTTCAAGCTCGTAATTTATGCATATCTAATCGCTTTAGTTCTGGGTTGCCATTGCCTGCATCTGGCATGGTTTCCAGTTATAATCTGGACTATCTGAGTCCAGATTATGGATCAACAATAAATAGCCATATTAAAATGAGCACAATATGATATATCTCAATATCCCATTCTACTTTAGAAGGGACAGAATTAATCACGATTCTGAGTTGAGCCTGCTTCACCGTTTCTGTTCTTGTACTATGACTTAACTTGTGAAAATGCCTTTTCATCTGATCATCTGTGCAAACGGTCAGTTCAGCTCTGAAGTGCTCCTCTTTCATATGTCTGTTGCATATTGTTAGAGGCTCTTGGCCAGGGTCTTCTGATGGGAATGGACCATTGGGTCCGATAGCAACTCTTGGCTTGGTGTGTTTTCCTCTTTTAATTGCTCAGTTGTCGCTAAAAATTGAATTGGACCGGTTTGGCCATGGTTGGACAAATGACTTGTTCAACACAGCAACCAGCTCTATCTGGGTTAAAGTAATATGCTCGCTTGGAGGGAGGGAAAGTCGAAGTGAGTCGCTCTAGTATGAGTAAAAGCACTCTTCTTCTTGAGCCGACTGTTTCTTCTGACGTGCACTGTTTAATCTGATGTACTCTAAATAGTTTATTGGTAATTCATCAAGAGATGGATTTAGCTTCAGAAGAAAAGCTTGACCATTGATGAAAATTCGACCTCAATGATGTGAGAGGCCTGTGATCCTAGCTGCATGCAAGCAATACATCTTTTATAAAGTTGAGTCCTCCCATAGCGAAATCTTCCAAAAAGTAAAATAAATTAATGAAAGTTTGATATACACATTTTGATGTATACTAATTAAGTCAACTTCAAGTTACTCTTCGGATTACAGTCAAGGTATTAGTGATTAGAGTCTGTTAGAATCAGGACCTCGTAAGAAAATAAAGCAAACATTACCTGGATTAAGCCAACTAAAAAGATATTAATCACAAGATCAGAAGTATAACTGATTATGAACATAATGGCTTCATAATTTAATTATTAATTATGATTTTGTAGAAGCTCTGTTAAGTCAGAAAAATGTACGATGTATTTTCAAGCTCATGCATAGCATGGGGATGGTACCGGTTTCATCATTATGTGGTTAGAAATATTACAATGATACAAACGATGATGTCAACACGTATGACCTTAAAGATCTACCTGTTGCTCGGTCCCTCTACCTGTTTTAAAACTCATGCTTTGGACCTTGCTTTCAGAAACTTTTCCAATCTGTCATAACTCAAGGGTTCAATGAGATCATATAAGACTGCCTTCATTTTCAGAAGCTGAGTTTATGGTTTGTCTTGTTCCCATCATTGGTAAGGTCATTCGCAGCCACCATAAACAGCACTGACTAGACAATGGTTCGATCAGCAGGATGAGGCTGTTCTTTATTCCTCCATAATGGAAATTACTCAGGAACTTTTCTTCAGAAGGGAACTGGGCGGAGCATGTGAAAAGAAGCCATATGCTAGACCTTGTCATATGTACTCTAAAACATAACTGGGCCTTGGTGCAGTTGCCTGTTGAGTGGAGTTTACAGATTGAGTATGGATAGCATTGACGACTAGAATTGTCTGTTTTATTTGCATCTTTTGAGAATTTGACCGACGTAATCAATTTGAGTTTTTTTTACTATGGAGCTGCGTTAGATAAGCATCCAAAATCTTAAAGTTGATTGATTTTTTTCCTGATTCATCTTTATAAATCTCTCTTAGTTCTCTAGGCTAGTAAGGCTTCTCTTTGATATGAGTTCATCTTTTGGTTTTGATCTGTCATTGTGGTACTGTTCCTTTCTCGAGGTTTTGAACATTCCTGTGGAATTGAAATTATGAATCACCATTCAAGTCAAAACTCTCTTTTTGTGTTAGAATTCAAATAGATTGGTGGTCCTCCTTTATAATGTCTGCTTCACATCCAAGATGTCTGGAATCATGATATATCTATTTGGTCAAGGACTATACCGTAATCAGTATTTTAAAATAGTCTTCGAGTGGTTATGTTAATGGTGTTGGTGCAGTGGAATGTAACGGGATTTAAAGCTGAACGGGTTTGGAAACTCAAAATTGTTTCTGCATTACTGTAAAATTGGCACGAGGTTCACAATTCTACAAAACTATTTAACATAATAGAGGAGCTATAGCACAGTCAAGGAGAAAAACAAATTAGGTAAGTCAGTTGTGGATTGGAATCTTATTGAAACTTTGTACACCAAAATCAAACATAGACTCTTTGGATGCTGGAGATATGTAGGCGGGAGCATATAACATATTTTACTGATCAATTTTGATGGCCAAAAAACGCATGACGGGTGTTAAGACTTACTGGACTTATTTACGTATGCCCCGTTGTTCGGTTCATTTTTAATTTAATGGGTTGATTTATTTTCCAGAATGAAAAGATCACTGAAACAACATTAATAGCGGAACTTTTGTTTGTTCCAAAATCTGTATTTCTTACAACTAATTTGGTCAATTGAAATAATTCCATCTAACCCCAAATATTATTCTTTAGGTCTCTAGTTTGAGGTTGATTAGAACCCTCAAGTTCAATTGCTTGAAATAGAAGTATCCAGTATCTCCATAAATTTAGAGAAATTTATAGTTGACTTGAATCTGGTAAAAAAATAAAATTAAGGTTCTGATGTTCCTATTGAGATAGGCATTGTCATAATAGAATAGTTAGAAATTAGGGTCTTGTCATATTGTGTAAAAATAGGATCCTATTCTCAAATGACGCGGTTATATCGAATATCTAGGAATAAATTAAATACTGGAATGCAAAGATGATGCAGTTATTGCATTCACGTTTGCTAATTCAACTCAAATGTTCCGCCTTTATGCATACATGATACGTATGAGTATGAGCACCCTTGAACATAGGGATGTCATTATGTGGCTTCTTCAGTGTTTAGTGAAGGTACACATATTCAATTAGAAAGAAATTGGTAGGATTCTGAAAATGTCATACTAGTTAAGTAAATGATGTATTGAAATACAGAGACGTATCGTAGTTCTGAGTTTGCTTGTTGTATATGTGGATGTGCAGCATCCATTCCAAATCCGGTTGTTCTTTCTAGCAACGAATATCTTTTGTCTTTGCAGTTTTGTTCACATAAGAAACCTTCTACCAAATCATCATATCATTGCTTTACTGTCAGACTTTTATACATAGACTCACTTACATAGTCACACACTTTAACGGATATTGCCATTATTCATATAGAAGCAGTTTCCTTTTCTTTCTTAATTTCCTTTAGACGATGATGTGGGCAACTATCATGTATGTACGTACTTTCCTACTAAGGTATCCAATTTGTAAGATTATTTCAATTTCCGGAACTTATACAAGCAGATATTCAAGGACTTCATTGCAAATGTATGCATACACATACTGGAACGTGGCATCATATAGACCTGAATTTACCATAAGGAGACGCTCAGGCTCCATATCAAGGTCATTTGATCTTGTCTTCTTCCTTGTCTACAGAGCCAGTAGTCTCGTAGTCCAGGAAAATTTTTCGAAACCAAACCCATGTGACCCCTGATACGAATTGCTTGGAAATCCACGTCAGTTTCATAATCTAAGTAGGATATATTTGTCTTTGGTTCACGAAGAGGACAGCTTGGCTTGGTGGTAAGCACTCTTTTGGAATGTGAGCAGGGACTATGAAGTCCCGAGTTCAAACCCCACCGACACCAATGCACAACTTTTCTTTGTCGTCCTTTAGTAGGATACATTTGGTGAACTTTCGTATATGGAATATGCTCTTTCATTGTGGATATAGTGAAGAGCGATTTTCCTTAATCCTGAGTTAAGAGAATATTGGTCACTCATTGATGACTTCCATTTCTTGCTGATTGCACTTTTTGCCAGCTTATCTAGACTTATAAAACTTTCCGAACATTCCATCAGATATCCGTGCTGTGCATTTTTTGCCATATATGTTAGAATTGCTTTAAAACTCAGAACTTAATTCCGATACACTTATCCTTTGTGTGTATTTCCACTATATATGACAACATCACTGCATTTAATGGAGTCATCCGTGAGAGCTAATGTATCGCTATCTCTGTCAGTGCTTGTTTTTGTGACATTCCTTATTTGATACCTCTCATCTGAAAAGCCTTAGCTCTTGCTTGTGGACTTCCTTTTCTTGCTGATTTGATTTCTCTCGGTCTATCTGATTTTGCTTCTTGAACATTCCATCATGTCTCTCTAATCAAGCTTGTCCAGCTGGATATGTTATTTTATCTTGAAAACTTAGAATATTATTCCTATGCCCTTAACCTCTGCGAGTTCCCTTTATATATGGCAACATTGCCACATCCGACAGACTAACTTATGCGAGTCAATGCTGAACATTCTTTCTTAATTAAGAGTTGGGGCTTGTTTTTGTGACATTCCTCATAACTCGGGTGATGCCCTCTTGTATGGAAAGTCTGTATAGTTTGTTGTGGTTTGGCACTCTTGTCTGTATATGAGATTCTGCGATTTTGGAGTAATGACGTATAAGATCTATTTAAAACTATGATTTATCTCTATCTGAATTTTGCAATTGTAGATAGTTTCATCTAGTGATTACTGTCTTGAACTCACTCTGCGTGGTAGCCTTTTTTTTTTTTGTTACTCTGTTGAATCTTAGGTATCATTAACTGCTTTCATGGTATTATCAATTGGTGGCATTATGCTCTAGAGTTGTAGAGTACTACTTTGGAGGTCTTTAATTGTATCGGATTCTTTGTTGAGCAACCATGTAGACTATTGATGCAATATGAGATCATAAAACAGCTTCAAACTAGTTTACGAGATTAATAAATGCTCTAGAACATGCAGTCATACATGTGAAATAGTGTGTGCATCACTGTACTTATCTTAATTATTACATTTTTATCTCTCTTATGTGGGTTTGCAAATGATTAGTTGAATATTGGTCATATGGATTTACAGAAGCGATTTTTCTATTTGCAGATTCTTCAAGTTTTAGAAGCCATGCAAAGGGGAGAACGTGTACGAGCTGAGGTTCGGTTTTTATGTCTCGTTTTCTTTCGTGATTATGTAGTTATAGTTATTCATTAATCGGATCGTCCTGGATTATATCTGGTTCAGTAAACAGCCCTTTGTGTCAAAGCATTCTTTCTTTGTCATAAAGCATTCTCTTGACCTTATGATGGTTGCACTTGAAGTGCAGGGCAGAGTCAGTGTAACTCTGTCGGTTACTGTCTAGTAACTTTGAAAGAAAAAAAACCATCAACAGGATCACCTGCTTTGAGTTTTTATTTTTTTAATTATAAAATATTAGTAACTAGCTTTACCAGAAAATTTTACCTTACCTCTCATGTGGAACCGTTGAGTTAGTTTAATCTGGGAAGTTTGTTTTAGTCCCAGTATATTGCAGCATACCTCCTAATGTGATGTCGGTAGCTGATTTGGGAATTTGAACGTATTTCCTTGAGCTCTTTCTGTATAAGCGTTCGCGCCCCCATTATAGCGAATTTTTCTCTACCTATATAAGAAATGTTAGGATTCGCGTGATCTGCATTCTATTGTTGCCTATTGGGTGTAGGTCATCTCTGGTTGTCTGCTCTGGCTGAGCATAAAGATTTAGTGTCTTTATTTATTGTTTGGTTCTGCCAATTAGTGGATATGTAACTCAAACTTCTGTTTGGTATTACTTGTAACTTTGTGTATTAACAAGCAAGAGCTGATCGGACCCTTTGCAAGTGATAAGGAAGGTCTCTAAAATATTTAATGATCTAGGATAATACCTGCTACTTTTGTTTTATTTTAATTATTGCCGTGTCAATCAGGATTACGTGATTTTTCAGCCCTTCTTAAATAATGGTTTCGGTGAGATGCACGACAGACATCGAGATATGCGCCTAGACGTTGATAACATGTCTTATGAGGTAACAACTAACAATCATCCGTTTTTTTCCTGGACATGCTGCAAGTTCGAAAGGCTTGTTTAGCTATATTTGCTTGTTTTTTCAGGAATTGTTAGCACTTGAAGAACGCATTGGAGATGTTAGCACTGGGCTGAGTGAGGAAACAATTTTGAAGGGCTTGAAGAGGCAAAAGAAGATCGTATCTGTTGCTGTGGAGCTCCCGCAGGATGTGGAGCCATGCTGTATCTGTCAGGTGAGAGCTTTTCGTCTCTAGGACTAGTCACTGGGAGTGGAATTGGGAACCTAACAAAATAAAGGTCGGGTGCTTTTCATAGTTGAACTTGTTGCATTATTTGGGTAGATGTGCTTCTGCCTTGCAAAGGTATATGAGAGTCCTGTCTAATTTCGGTAATGTGTGCCCATTATATTCTAGCAAAAACCGATTATATGATATGTTGAAAGCCATTAATTCCAGCTAGCAAAGATCAAAGGTTCTTGCATTCATAAATAAATTCTGTATCAGTGTTTGCTAGTATAAGATTGTGATCATATCAAAGGACATGAAGTTTTACATGGTAGATATTATGCTATTTCGAAGTAAAACTTCTTTTATGTCCTTACCGATGCTTGAATGTTTATTATGACAGGAGGAATATGCTGATGGAGATGACCTCGGGGTACTGGGTTGTGGCCATGAATTTCACGCTGACTGCATCAAACAGTGGTTAATGCGTAAGAATCTTTGTCCAATCTGTAAAACAACAGGCTTACCTATATGACAGGAAGGAACTTCATGAGGCACCAACCCCAGAATTTCCAGTCAGCGTCATTTCATTCATAATTTGGTGGATGATACTGTCAAGGTTATGCATACAATGTCATCTGGACCCAGTTTTGCTCCTATATTTTTGGGGACAAATTTTACTGCATGAACCATTTTCTCAACTATTGGGATACTTAACAATTGATAGATAAATATATAGACAATGACTGATCGATCATTCATGATTTCATCATGCTTTTAAATTCTGCTTTTCTTTTAGAGCTTACAGTACTTACAATGAGATGTGAGTCTGAGATTGATCTGCTTTCTTATCCTTTGTTGCATGCTGTAGAAAATGCTTAGAGCCTCTCCAGGATGAATTACACTGCTCAATTTTGAATTTATCTGTGCTAATGATTTCTATCTGGAATCTTTTAAGCCCATAAATTACTGTGCTTATTAGTTAGTATAGTATGGCCTAGAAAAGGTGACTGTGCTTATAAGCTTTTATGAAATAAGTATTTTGTGAACAATACATGCTAGAATCTCTTCCTTTAATCTTGCCAGATCAAGAAAGTCCATAGGTTATACAAACCAAAATCTTCTCTCCCTAGCTTCAGGTTTTTTGTGGCCTTCTAATCTCTTGTTCTTATCCTCCTTGTTGGATCAGAAAAACAAATTGTCTTTGATCTGTCGTCCATAGAAGTACTCGATCCAAACAGATGGCGACACGCTTTAATCAAAGGAGAGCATCACCATGGCATGCTAAGCAATGCTTTTAATTCTGGAGCGAAAATGGGATAATTTGATTCATCCGTGTTGCAAGAAAAGAACCAGCCATGACCATACAGTGAGCCTTGCTACAACCTCTCAAGAAGAGGGCCTATAAATACATCCTTTCACTCTCTGTGTGTAGCCATGGACAGAGGAGGAGGAAGGAGTGGGAAAGTGAATAGTAGTTGCAGGGAGAGCGAAATGGCGAACACGAACGATGATGGGAAGGGCGGGCGAGAGTGAAGCAGGATGTGAGAAGCATTTACCTTTATCATGAAGTATTCCCCAAAATAAACACACCCGTCAATCTCGATCAAAAATCTGCTATGGAAAAGCTAGCCAATGCCTCCCCCTTCAATCTTGATCGAAAATCTGCTACGGAAAAGCTAGCCAATGTCTCCAGGGAGGCATTCATGACCAGGCGTCGGTCGGCTTCCAACTATTCTGGCCAACTTGAACTCGTTTCCATCCGTTCCTTATCCAGTGACTTTCAACATATGCTCTGTGCTGGAGAAGCTTAACATCGAGGTCATAGCCGGTAGCCAAAATTTCTGGTGATCAGAACCGGAGCATGTTCCCGATTCAAGTTTGCTTGAGTAGCATCATCATTCTTCTTCTTCTTCTTCCTCTTCCTCAGGATAAATCGACCCGGTTAGTTTGTGCTCAACTTTGAATGGTGAAGTATAAGCAGGCAACTAAATCTGCTAATGGAGTCGTTGATGCATCGTGGGTCGAACAGATATACAAGCATACAAGTTGAGGAGATCATGCAAATGCATCTCTGCATATACAACGATTCAAACTCGGCCACAGCGAAGAAAATTCAGCTGTGGTTTGCTTGACGACTAGTTATCGCATCTCTCTATTCAACATTGAACGATAGTTCCGATTGTGTTTGCCAATGCTGTACTATTCAGGTCTCTGGAACATCTTTATCTCCCAGTTAAATCCATATAAAGCTCCTTCATTTCATCTAGTCTTGAATCTCGCTTTTGTTCAAATTTAAGCTTTGCATAAACAATGTCTCATCCATGGCGAAAAGAGTCTTCGCAAGTAAAATTAACTATGAAAGAAGCACAGACCCTTAACTTTAACTAAGGATCCTCTCTTATGCATGTGTCTTGATATCGATTGAAATCATTACAAATTTTCTTTCAAAGTTTCTCTAGCTCACCCATCCCCAACTTATTATTTTTAGATAATTACACAAATAATCACTAAACTTTAACCCAATATGCAACGTCATCCATGAACTTTTAATTTGTTCAATGCGGTCCCTCAACTTTACCCTTAAGTGCAATGTTGATCCTGACTTTTAATTTAATTTGTTCAATGTGATCTCTAAACTTTTGATAAATATTCAATATAGTCCCTGGATTATCATCTCCCAAGATTCAATCTAGTCCCTAGATTATTTAGTCTAGTGACTCGATTGAATATGTATCAAACATTAAGAGACCACATTGGACAAATTAAAAATTTAGGGACGACATTACATATTGACCAAAATTTAGGGACCATTTGTGTTAGTTTCACTATTATTTTCTGTTAAGGCTTACCCATCTCAGAGTTGATTAATTTTTGGGAGTTGGGACACAGCACAAGCAGCAAGAATTTATGCTTTAACAAGTTCTAAACTGATGGTATCGCAAAATGGGCTTCAACGAGGCCTCCAAGCCCAGAATCAGATCAAGTGATTCGACTTAGATCAAATCACATGTCCACCAACAGCTAATTCTAAGCTGCTCTACTTCATTTTTGGTATGAGAATATTTCTTCAATCACTACTGTATCAAAGAATGCACAGAGAACCCTTACCAAAAAAAAAAAAGAATGCACAGAGAACTATTTCCTTTTGCTCTTCACACCGAGAAGAGAATTAATAGCACTGTCCCAACTAACCGCCATTGATGAGGTGATCGACTACTTAAATGAGCAAAGCTAGTATCACGTGCGGCTGGGATGGGGGCGATTCCAGGCTCTGGTATGTCACACACACCAGAAGTCATGTTCGCCTGCACGCACATAGCGAGTAAATAATCAGAGAGCTAATTACAAGTCATTTATAGGCAATGCTAAGTACCTGATCAATTTAGGAAAAACCTGTCGGGATAAGCGGAAAAATAAATCCTGGAAGGCATTGACTGACCTTGCAAGAGGTTATACTGTTACATCCGCAGACAAGATGACCATTTGCCATATCTACTGCCGCCGGGGCTCCCCCACCATCACTCCTCTGAAAAATTTTCACATGCACGATAATTAGAAGTCAAACGCTTCATCTCTTCTTTATTTAAGGTCTTATCTTGGAGAATAAAAGCTCAGCCAAACCTTGTAAAAGTCAACTGCTATGAAGTTAGGCCATCGTTTGCCAGATGCTTCATAACAGGTGTTAACCATGCTGATCAAGGGGGCTGAATTGTACTTGCAAGCTTTGGTTAAGTCTGGCATATCTGGGAAATAGTTCACAAGAACCAGAGACCTGCTTGTTGTGCTCATTGAGGGCGACTCCACGCGGTTTGGGCAAAAACCGGCTTTCATCCCTCCATCACCATCTGTGGAATGGATTGACATAATAGTCAACCATTGACCCATTATACGAAAGCTCCTAGTTCAATGAGAATTCTGAACAGAGAGGTTGATGAGACATACACTGGTTTTCTGCCATGTATCGCCACTGGTATGCAATTCCTTCAGAAGCCTCTTTTGATGATTTTGAAGTGAAAACTAGCAGGCGCTGATTCTTTTGGACCATATCGTCCACTATCGGCCAATTGCCACCATTTTTAGGCATGCTAGATACTGGAAACCAATATTTCCTTAAGCCAGCAGCATCAAACACCTTGGTCAGTCCATTAGGCGATGACACATAGTCTTCGATTATAATAGTCACTATCTCGGATGGGTTTGCTTCCAGAAATGTTTGAACTTCTTTCAGAACATTAATGGCTGGTTGCTGGAAAATAAAATTCCTTTATTAGTGTTGTTTTTCTAAAGTGAGTAAGAAATCAACAATTCAAAGCAGTGTCAGAAGAAAAATAAGAATATATTATCAGTTATTGATACTGTCAAAAATATAGAGCGCAACAGAATTGTCTGTTCAACTTACAAAAGCTGTATAGTTGTAGCAATGTCCCCCAAAGGAGTGACATAACCAGATATCATTTTCAAAGTCATACATATCCAGCATCAGTCCCCTAGCACCATTCTGCAAAGTTGAAATAAAATAGCCAGATATTTTAGTGCATGAACAATCGGAAGTTTTGGCAATTCACACCATTATTAGCCTAATAGGTAACATATTCCAGCTAAAGAATGAAATATCATCATCAAATGATCAGCTCATAAATGCCGATCATGTCCCTACAAATTGTAAGGACTTAGGAAATACAGCAGTGAAGTTATGACAAAGAGGAGTCTATGTCAACACAATTACTGCTGCCACTACAGTAAGAAAATAACTTATAGAAGGCCTGTAATTCTACTGGTCATTTCGACCGATTATGATCACTTTTAGAATGATCCTTCAAATAGTGAAACCTGTCCATTTGGTCAACATTTATCGATCAACTACCAAGTAATTATAATTATCCTTCTTCTACATACAGAAATGAGAGAAGAAACTGTACAAAGTCAAATATTGTCTTTTTGAAGCTGCTCGCTATTTGCCCAATCCACTGCATATCCTAATTGCACGAGAGGAACTCAACATGCAAGTGGATAAGCAAAGAACAGCGATTTCGTCTTTCTTTCTATTTTTTGGGTTTGGAAGGTTCATTTAACGCAAAGAACATTGAATTCAATAAGGAGTAGCATGCAAGAATATGATAATCAATTAGAATTTGACAACCCAGGTCAATCCTCTAATAATCACATCCCTGTATCGACATCATTAAAATATTAGCACTTGATGGAAAACCAAGTTGTTCTGTATTATTATAAAACATAGAAAGATGATCTCCACATGCACCGTGTCCCACACCCACCCACCACCCGTACCAGAACAAACGTATTCAAACACAGAAAAGCTCTTCTCAAGGAAGAGACCAAGATACCATTTCCTGTCTTTCATGCCAAGATTGCAGCTTTAATATTTGTCCTTGCATATAATAATTCACCGAAATCAAAGCTTTACATTTGAGCATCGAACTCCCTCAATCAAACTCGCAGATACATAACACTTTGATTTACTTCACCGTCAAACCACCTCAACTTGAAAGCTCAATTGGGTGGCTAAAACATTTAATTTCTGCCATTTTCCTAGAAAAAAGAAACATTTTTTATGATGTAAAAAGAGAGATCGAAATCACCCACATTAAGCTGATCAGTGACGGAGTCTTGCTGGTTCCTGGGAGATAATATGATTGATCCAGTAGCCGATTTCACTTGCATCCTTGCATATGCATTGTGAGTCGTCAGCCATGAGTACCTGTTAAATGGCAAATTACTGACCTGTGCAAACAATCAAGGCCAACAAAAAAGAAGAGGCTGTGAAGTCGAGCAAGTTTTAAAGACAGATCAGTCCGGAAATAGAAACAAAGAGAAGAAGAAGAAGAAGAACCTGTGAAGTGGGATTGGAGGGCCGAATCCGAGTGCATCGAGGGCGTGTTTCTCCATCGGCGACGCAAGTCTCGCAGTGCAAGCCGGAGTCGCAGAATTTGTTAGCGACGCAGGTTTTTCCCTCCTGTTGAAGAACAATTAGCAGAGCCATTCGAGCAGGCACACGTTCGTGTTGATTTCACCATAATTGAAAAGCGATAGCTGATAACCAAGTTGTTTCCTTTTTCAAGTGGGTATGTGAGGATGTGGGGGGAGAGAGAGAGAAGAGAGGAAGGACCTTGAGAGCAGCTGAAATGGTGAACAGAGAAGCTGTGACCAAAAGGGTCGCGATGTAAATGATCCTCTGCGCGAATGAATGCGATGGTTGTCACTCGCGACTACAGAAAGAACACAAACAAGACACAGGACCATGCATTCAGAGAGAGAGAGAGAGAGAGAGAGAGTCTACATGCCTCCATGGATGTTAAGAATTAAGGTTGTGATAGTGGCACATGGAGAAGACAGAGAGGAGGCTCACTCTCTGCGTGTGGTGTGAAGCTTTTGGTCTTTTGTTGTTGGGTAGCGAAGAGGAGGCATGTGAAGAAGACGACGTAGGAGCCGTGGAGTTGGTTTTGGGACCGATGTTTCAGCTTCAAGTTTCCGTTCCCACGCGGTGGAGGTGTCTTCCGTTGGGGGAAATACTTGCGTGGTCCAAAGGGAGAAAATAGGCCCACGCTGATCGAATCCGTCCCGGTCAGCAATCATGTAGATTTCACGTCACACAGTTAGATCCACGTATTAACGACGATAATTATGTGAGAAATGCCATGTTTACTAACTCCGATTCAGTTAATTCAGCATCTACTTATATTTATGTGCTTACACAAAAAAATTATATATCAACTTTTGGTTATTATCGAGTAATAGACTTAATCGAGAAGAGCAAAGTTTGGTTATTTACGAACATGATTATTGAGGAAAAATTGTCAAAAAAATATTAAAACTATTACATTTTTGTCAATTCAATTATAAACCTTTTAAGTTTGTCAATCGACTCATAAATCTTTTGTATTTATGCCAATTCAATCCTTTTGGCCAGCTAGTACTGACGTGGATATTTTAATAATATTTTAAAATTTTAAAATATTTTTATGATTTTCTTTCTCTTTCTCTTTCTTCTGGCTTTTCTTCCCCTGTGGCAGGCGAGGGTCATCGGAGCTTGCCAAAAATTGGGCTAGGGCCGCGAAGCCTTTGCTAGCAACCAGCGAGGGTGGCCTCGCCTGTGGTCAGCAAGGCCCTCATGAGTTTGACCTTGCTCGTGGCCACGGTTGGCCTCACCTAAACTTGGGCAAGGCTGGCTAAGGGCATCGAAGCCCTCGCCGGCCACGAGCTCTAGGGACCCTTGCCAGAGTTCGCCAGCCACATGGTGAAGAAAAGCGAAAAAGAAAGAAAAAAGAGGAAAAATAAAAAATTATTATAAATTGTCCACATCAACGTCAGCGGTGCCACGTTAGCGCCGGCCGGCCAAAAGGACTAAATTGACATAAATGCAAAAGGTTAATGACTTAATTGACAAACTTAGAAAGTTTAAAACTGAATTGACAAAAAAATGCAATAGGTTTAGGACTGTTTTGACAATTTTTTCGAATTATCGACAACTTGAGGAATGCATAGTTCGAAGAAATCAACAAAAAGTGGAGTCAATAGTCTCGGATGCGACCGTCAACATTGTGAAATAAAGCAGCCATCAAGATAGTAGAGTCGAAAAAATAGTCAAGATAGTTGAGTCGATGAAATCATCAAAGTTGTGAAGTCAATGTAACCATTTGTAACCTTCATTGGTAAGCATCGTTTATAGGCTTTAAATAACCACATTGTACTCTTTGGAAATCCCGTGCACAAACAAGCAAACATGTTATCTTTCAATTCCTGCATTGTAGTTATAGTTTCTAGATTCACTTTGTCAATTACATTCCAACGTATCTTTTAGCCATAATTTCTCAATTCACATCGTCAATTAAATTTCGACGTATATCTTTGCTATAATTTCTGGGTATCTCGTCGTTGATTAAATTCCAGCGTTGCATCTTTATGTTCTCAAACTGCGTTGACGATCAAATTCCGGCACAGTTTGTGTACATTTGATTATGTCAGAAGTGAAGTTCCCAATTCCCTTGCCTACTTGTAATATTTTTTGTCTGGAATATCAATAGAATCCGTTAACGATTTTTGGCCAAAATTGATCGGAACGAATAAATTAGCAAATCGTTAAAATGTTTAGAAATAAATTTGTCAAATTAAAAGGTATAATAAGGTTGAGACTTTTTTGGTAATTTTTCCATTTCCTCGCCGTTCCCCTTTTTCTCTCTCATCAACTTTTCCAGTTTTATGTCAAGTCTCCTTTGTGTAGGACCATGGCAGCTATGACATCGCGTTCTAACAGGCACAAAGAGAGTAAATTGGTGAGCATCCATACTTTACAGGTGTTACACGTTTCGTCCTGTGTCTATTCACTTTTAAGTTTGGAGCGTGCGGACATTTGCAAAATTCAACCCAACCCGAATGAAAAGCCCAACTCTCTCTCTCTGTGTGACAGTAGAAAGTTGTCATCTTTATGTGTTTGTCAGGAACATAGAGAAACCCACATTCCTTAAGCTATAATAAGCTAAAATAGAAGGGCCAACGTAGAGTGCATTGCAAGCATCTCAAACAAACACGGCCCCCTAACTAATCCTGCTCTCACCCTGAAATTGTCACCCAAAACAGAATCGCATTTCCAAAGGCACGCATCCACGCAGGTCCTCACCATATATGCCGTCTTCCATTCTTGAAGCAAACACAACTCACACCAGAGGAATATCATAATTGCACGATAATCTAAATGAAAATGCAACCTTCATTAGCAGATTATATCAGTCACAGAGACAACATGGTAGAGCTTCGCATGGCAGTTCTAAAATGCAAACTTCGATCCACGCGGGGACGCACGTTGAACAGTAAAACAGGTGTGGTCCAAGCTCCTGTCGTCCTTTATGCAGCTTTCGGGTGACCCATGGACGAAAAAGGAAGAATGAAAGTAAAACGAGGACATCTCAGGATTGTAAGCATGATTCGATTAACTTACAACTAATGTAGTTTACAAGAGTTTTGACAGGCATCCTGTTCTTCTAGCAACCAGCCGCCGCTAGGAATTTCCTCTTGCTTTGAGGTTCTTCATGCAAGGTCACCACATCCCCCAACTTCTTGAAGAGCTCCTCCAGCCCATCCACGCCAAACTTTTGGTAATCGAGCGGTTTCTTATAACGTTGTTCGTATATTGCCTCGAAACAACCCAAGAAAATGCGACATGAATAGCTGACTAGAATCTCTTGCAGCTCATGCTTGAACTGCTCGAGACTTCGAGCATCGAGGTCACATGGAGAAGCGCTTATGGCGCTAGTCTTCCCTTGGACGTTCCTCTCTTCACATTCCAGTTGCTCTTCATCTGATAACTCATCTGAAGAGCCGACACCCGCATTGGCGTCGGTCTCTTCCTGAGGCCCTTTTCCTTTCTTGTCTTTCTTTGTCAAAACCAAAGCAGGTGCACTGTGTCCCGCCTTCCGGTTGCGCAGATAGACAAACTTCTTTTGGCCTTTTCCCTCCACGGCTATTGCATCATTCATCTTCTTGAAAAGATTCACAAGCTTAAATACACCATATTCTGACACATAGAGAGGCCTACCAAAAACCTTTTGATACTCTGCAGGCACACGGGTCAGCGGCAAACATCCTCCGAAGAGTTCTAGCAACTTTACAAGCTGCCCTTTTAGTCCGTTTAAATCCCCAGGCTGTACCCACAATATTGAATCATTTTGATCAGCTGAAGAAATCGGTCCTCCAGCTGTAACTTCATTCAAACCAGTTGGAAGACTATGAGATCTTGATGTTGAGGCAAAACAAGGCATTCCAATAGTTGTGCTGTTGTACTCGGATAAGGACTGTGATATTAATGAATAGTCTCTTGAGTTGCAGTAGCTCTGTGAAATCCCCCTGTACACGATTGCTTCCTCCTCATTAGTACAGTCCTGGTATTCGGTAATGTGACACCCCATGAAATAGCCTGCGATGTCAGATTGTCCTCCACGTGGGGCTGTTATAGCCTTAGCAGGGGGAACAAACCCTTCTCCACGTGCTACACTAGGCCAGTCCCACACAAACTTACCAGCATTGCTGAGAGCAGAGGAAACACCTACATTAGAAGGAATAACGAGGATTATGGTGTATCCACGTTGCCCAAGTATGTGGAGAGCAGGGGCAAAATCGACGTCTCCAGAGATAAGCATTATAGATGATGGTGGAGGATTGTCCAGCGCAAACAAGAACATGTCAACCAAGATAGCCTTGTCGGCAGCATCTTTCCTCCCATTTGGAACATCGACGAGTTTTACACCGGTTCTTTGGCATCCTTCTCTTAGACGCCTTGGGAAAGCATTGAAATCTCCATAGGCAGAGAACGTCATGACAGCTCCATTAATTATGGGATGCACACGCAAAGCCATTCTGATATTACCGGCTACATCTTCAGGACGGACATCACTGGGAACAGGGCAATTCTCGATGTCCCAAAGAATAGCTACTAGACCGTCAGCGCTGCTCCGGTTTTGGCGACCCAGAGGAGGTAGAAGTGCGGAGTTAGCATCTGCCATATCTGTTCCCCTTTGTTCCGATGAACCGAAAGAGACCAGTGAGTTTGGTGAATTTGGATTAGCCATCAACGCCCCCTTCTAAGATCAAATTGTCCTGCTATTTTCGGAAAAGATATTAATTTTCAAAAGCCAGAAAAAGAATGTTATTGATATCCAATTCAAACAACCTAGACAAGACAATTAGATACTGTTCATGTGATGGAGTATAACGAAGAAATTGGTTTTGTTGAAAATTTAAAACATTGAACTTGATCGTTAGGCAGTTTCACTACGCTGAGTTTCCATCTTATAACTTAATAATCTTCTGATCCTAATCTTAATCCAAAAGCGGGAGGCTGGCATAGAATGGACAAGTATTGCGACGGACAACTTGATAACATGTCTCGAGTCTTCTGATCACAAATTTCCCACTGGAAGACTTAAGATGACATGTCTCGAGTCTTCTGCTTCAAACAATATAAGTTTCAGACAGAATAATACAGTATAAATACATACGTACGGATAGATTAGTGAAAGAAATGGGAGAAGAGGATACATGCTAATCAGGTGCATGGAACTGTGGCTAGTCCTCAGACAAAAAGTTCCACAATCAAAATAACAGTACCAATAACAAAAGATGAAGCAAATCATTCCAGTGGGTAACATATCAGAGCTCATGCTCTCACAAAAAAGGTGTACTGTGAGGAGAACCCTGATAGTTTAAGCTCATTTACCCATCTGAAATTTCCAAACTGAAGCTTCATCTAATTCTTACTATTGGTCCAATAAAGTGGCAGGAAGAGATTAAAGTGAATTATTTGGATTTAAAATTAATCACTGATCCGCATCAGATAAGACTTGATAACACACTAGCATAGACAATCGGATGTAGATTCTCCTGGTAGATTGCACCATAAATAAGACAACAATTGGAGGAAAAACGACTACATTTTATTAACATAACCGTCAGGAAAAAAGACTTATGTACATAGTTTCAGGAATCTTGTCTCATCACAAATATCTTGTTAGGTCTAAAAGTAGGGCAGAGATCTCCCATCCAAATACAAAAACACATTGGAATTTCACTTGAAATCACTAAAATGTCAAGAAACCGCCATCAGCATATCATCACAAATTGTGATTGTGAGATCTTTCAAAGGACAAAATACAAGAATTAAAAGACACGGACTACAATTAAAATCAACCAGACACGGTAGGGGCCCTAGGGGGGGAGTAATGAGCCATCTATTCTCCAAAGCAGCTCACTAAACCACAGATATCCCAGACTTCCTCAGTTTACAGAGGCAATGTGTTATGTAACTACTTGGTAGTAATAGTCAGATTTAAATGCTCCACTTCAATTAGGGAAATCTGATCAAAACCATATAGTGGAGAGTCCCAGTCAGAGATTAAGAGGAATAATAGAGATAGGGGACCTTTTACACAGCACTAAACCGATATCCGATAACTTATCCGCTCTCATAGTACACGTCTTATCATTTTCAGAGCATGCGGCAACAAGGTAGGATCTGAACTACAAAATGCAGCAGGATCCAATATATTGGCATAGGCTTAGCTCCTTTCCCCACTTGAGAAGGCAGATAGAGCATTACTTCTCCCGACAATAAGCATTATAAAGACGGTCCTCAAAGTCCTTAGTTAAAGATTGAAAGCAAATGTTCGGGCATCCCATACGTCAAGCTGCATCCTATATGGGAATAAGATAAGCTAAAGAAACCTAATTCGCTCCAATATGGGAAGAACCTTCTCAGCAATTAACCGGGTACGCCGGAAAGATAAAGCAATGGGCAACATCTCAGACACCCACAACAAGCACGAACGGATCGTTTACAATGAACCAACCACAGCTGGCGAGAGAAGCAATTACCTCATGGCGACACCCCGATTATCTGTGCAGCTCCCAAAGGGAAAACACTCCTGAAACCGGAATCGCCGAACAACATAACCATCGCATGAAACACGATTTAAACTTAAAATCAACTGCTAGAACTGAACCAACAAGACGTAATCATACTTACCCAGAAGACTAAAAAGGAACCTTTCGATATAGAGACCAAGGTTCCGGCAAGAAGGGGTAGGTAGGAACGGGGGGAAACCCGGGCACAAAGAAAGCTCTTTCGATTCCTTTTCCGCTCACAAGGTTCGGGGACTGCCCCTGTTTTTTTCCTTCTTCTTCCTTCTGGGGAAGCTGAGGTCTTTGACGGTGTAAGGACTCGAGCAAGAAACTCCCACTGTTGGATCAGTGGCGATTTTCAGCTTTCTGGGCGAGGGGAACCGACCATGGGAGGGTGCGTGTAGATTCATCCGGCCATCTTGGTTTTCTTTTTGGTGGGCGTGTGGGGCTTCAAACCGACTCCCGTGTGCTTTGAAGTTTGATCAAGGTGGGGGACTGTGCCTGTGGGAATATCAGGACTCTGGAGCCGCTTGATGTGGAGAAGGGATCACGAAAGTGGGTCCACTTGCTTGACCTTGAAGACGTGACGTCACATATATAGGAAATATATCTAATTAATAGATTTTCAACGACGGCCATACGAAAAAAAAGAAAAAAAAATCAGGCCTAGCCCGTCCCAATTTTTGGGGATGGGTTGTAGACGGCGGCACCGTCCCTAACGCCCATTTCTCGGGACGGGTTTGACGGCCGTCGTCTATAATTGGGCGATGTCTGTCCCTAGCTTATGGGCGGCGGCATCGGGTGATCGGCAATCCCCCGTGGCTAATCGATTTTCAGTAGGAGGCAGCATTTTGAGCTTTAGAGTCGGATTTAGCTGCTACATGTTGTTCTCTTTTTCAGCAATGACTAATGTATTTACCTGACAAAGGTTATTGAGCACACAGTAAGCAATCTAAAATCCACATTGGTGAAGTTATATAAATATCTCAAATGAGTTATCTTAACCAAGATTTCCCAAATCATACGCCCAATTAGTGAAAGATAATTTTCCGAAATAAACTAAATCCCTCTTGTGATAGACCGTTCATAATTCTAACATCCTCTTGCAACTTATAATTTTATTTGTTCAGCAGTTGGTACCTTTGACCCTTTGTCCGAACTGACTATTGCAGGTGCACGATGCTCTTGTGACCCCAAATTTGTGCTGGATGGAACACATACTTTCGGTCATCGTCCCTACAATTAGGCAAAAGCGAATGGGGTGATCTCTTCGATTCCTAGAGCTTGTAGTTTCAGCGCTGGCGACGATGTCAATCATTCGGCAAAGTGAATGATCGAATTGAGATGACACGCGGCTTTTGCTCCTCGTCGTGGCGAAACCTTATCCGACTCGCTTGGCTCGGGATGGGATTAGACAGTGAAAGAAAGGACCACGAAGCCCTCTCATGACAATTGACAAACGGTCTCGGAAACAAGATGGTGCAGCTTGGTTTGGCATTGCCATTGAAGTCTACGCTGCCAACAATGAATGATCGACCGTTCAAATGCTTTTATCAGAATGTGCCAGATGTAAATAAACATGTCCTTTGAAGGTGAATTTCCATAGGCTAAAAGCACTATTATACGTTCAGCACAATAGAGGAACAATGTCCACCAATATACGTCTGTTTGTGCCTCACATACTAGATCCAGAGCACACTGCTCATCTACCTAGGTGACAGAATACCACCTTATTCGACATTACAACGATATCTGATCCTGTATGGTTTGGATTATATTCACAGTATATTGCATCAGTAGTGTAGGCTTATCAATGCTCCTAATTGGATTCAAGTTTGGCGCAGACACCATTGAAGAGCGATAGTAAAGTAGCTATAGATCGAAACTATGGCTGTTGAAATGGAAGACCGGCCGAAGTGACCCCCTCCTTAAGTTCTGCGACCTGCATTCTTTGGCAACACTCGACTGAAGAGTCTCAGGACCACACACGATCACGCCGATGTCAACATTGCCCCAGCGCTCGGACACAGATGTAAAAATTTCTGCGCAGAGTCGCACAAAAAAATCAATGCATGGGATTCACATTGTTCCCGCATAACACCAACAAGTACTCAGTTCGTTAGTTACTGAGGTCACTCAACTTAAAACAAGTAAAGACTACTATTTACTGAATGACATGGCAAAGAGTACCTTCAAAGTTCGGTCTAGTGCCATAATACATTCTCCTCGAAACAGCACAATCTTTTGGGACTAAGTTGTCCTGCGTTATATTAACACTGGCACTGTGCTGCAACATGTCATCCATCCTGGCATCCGCAGATTCTTCCACATTAAGAATTCTTTTTTCCCAGAGATGCCATAGATAGATGACAGGGCCTCCAAATATGATTACACTGGCAAACATGCATCCTACAAACAAGAGGCCTTTGTACCACCATGAGACTATGTTCAAAGGGTTTATGTAGAAGATGTCCAGCAGGGCCATCAATATGGCAAAGCCGACCACGGACAAGATAACATAAACCCCAGACCACACACGGTTTCCGGTGCCAACTAGAACAGACATGCGGCTCCCCTTGGATGGAGGAGACACGGAAGAGCTAATGCCCTCGTAAATACCTTCTTCCTGCATTATAATAATACTCAGTTCTACATGATATAAAAATTGAACAGCAATAGCAGAGAAGTTGACTGATCCGAGGTAAGTTGTATGTCAAAGACACAAATGAAATTTACCAGAGGAGGACCAGATTCCCGAGTGACATAAACACAGACTTCGAGATTTAGTTTCTCAGAAAAGTAAGGGCAGATCGACTCTGCATCGAGAGTGGAAAGTAAAGGGAGCTCATCTGATTTTTTGATGGCCCAAATGACTAAGATATTCTTGGGTACGCATGGTTTTCCTTGCTTTGTAAGATGAAGTATATCACTCAAGATAGCCAAAAAGGGGGATATCCCAATGCCTCCAGCCACTAGGATGAGATTTTCGTATCTACCAGAGAAAATACCTCAAGTAAGAATATGCCTTTGTCATGATGGTGAAAATTCAAAACAGCATACTTTAAAAATTGGAATCGAATTGAACGAACTTAAGATACTTCCCAACTTTGGAAAAGTCATCAAAGTCAGAGTGTATTCTTTCAAATTGAGAAGGGTCAAAATCCATGTAGTTTTACTTATCATTAAAGGTATGCTTCATGCATCATTGTTCTCTCACCACCAAGTATGAAAAATGTACTAGCAAAATCATAACTCATACGTCAGATGGTAAGGTAATTCATGCCCGTAAGGCCCTTCGACAGAGGCTGTTATGTTGGAACAAGATTGGCCAGGTAGTTCTTTTTCTCCTTCAGCACTAGATATGTCCAATACGTTGCTCTTCAATTTTTCCGTCCATTCCCCTAAGACCTTTATGAGGACAGAGACATGATTCTTCCCAGCCAAAGGACTAGAAGAAACACTGAAAGGATGCCATTGAAGCCAAGATAATTCCCTGATCTGAAGGAAAACGAAACTCAGGGCATTGTAATGTAGATCTGCGATGAGAAAGGAACAGTACTTTAGTTAATAGAACTTTCTTGAAAAGGGTGCAACCAACAGAACGTATTAATGATTGACTAGACAAAAGAGCGCAAGAACAATTATTACTTGCTGGCTTTGAAAAGACCAATTCTACAGTTCCACAAGGCAGACACGTGGCTGAAATAACATCCACAGTCCTTCGTGATTGGCAGAACCTCAGAAACCGGTCAATCACGAAAAGGAAAATTCCTCCAGCAGCTATACTGAAAACAAAATCTCCAACATGCAGAGCCAAAAAGATGACAAAGACAATGTAGAGTTGGTGCGTGTAGAAGAATAATTCAAATTGCTTCTTCCTCACTGGAGACAATGATGTCACCCACATCAGTAGACCAGCCAACAGGCTGATAACCCCAGGTAGATTAGCGACACCATAATCTCTCCACTCCAGTATCTGAACAAAACATTCTCAGTCAGGAATATGAACTTCAGCATAATCAAGTTTGGTATAAGTATATGGGAAAAATTTCCACGAAAAAGAGTTGCCATGAACCCGGATCACATAAGACATTTTATAGAAGCTAGAGATTGTGTGTGCTCACATTCCCATCTCTTGTTGTCATAACTTGTTGAGACGATGCATAACTTCTTAAATAGGATATCGAATGCAAAGCTGGAGCCATGCCCAATCATTAAAGGAAAGGTACAGAAGCTACAATACTTGGAAAATATCTAGTAGCTGCAAAAGTCAAGCAGCATATTTAGCATGATTTTGAAATTGGGGAGCATTGACATCAGATTACAATCTTTATTTTTCATGTCATTTTGAGATTTAATACAAACTGGACAGTAAATTGGCCCAGTCATTCTGGACCTGTTCCCTTCGATTATTGAATTGCAGAAACCATATCTTTTGTTTTAAAATCAGTTGTTCAATATGTCAAGCTACCTTGCTTGCTTGATACATGTGACAGTAAGTTAACAAGAGGGCTTCTTTCATTATATTGGACTGAGAAAGACATGAAAGTAAAGCTAATTCAGGAAAACTGAAACACTACAAAAAGGAACAGTCAGGCATTCAGCAAAAGCGCAGTATGAGGGCTCACTTCATGTAGCAGGCGACCTTGCAGACCCCATGCGATTAAGTAGAATAGCCCGTGGAGGGTGAAGACAAACATTGTGAGATGTCCAAGCCAGACATGATATCGAGTTGCTTGCTCAAAGGGGATGTCAATGATACTGAGAAGAACAGATCCTCTAGTAATCGGGAGGAAGAGAAATGCCAAGCAGTACAGCCCTATGGAACCAAAACGAAGTCCAGAAAGTTCCAGCATCACTATGCTGCAAAGAATGATGGAAATCCTCAGTGGAAAGGCTTTTGTTAGGAGAATCAAATGGCTGCATACAATAATTATAGTTAAGATTCTTGATGCATAAATTCAAATGATACACTGGCCTTGGTTCATTTAAGCCTCAATTTAGGTCAATGGGAAAAGCCTGATTATGAATTAGAGTGAAGAACAAATAATACCCTTTCAATTCGGAAGGTACTTGGAGCTCGGATAACAAGTTGAGATTCTGCAGGGTATAACCATAAACCGCCCAGAAGACAAACACGACAAAGAAGCAAACCCCAATAAACTCAGCTGCTGAGACAACTCCAAATGGTCCATCGACCAGGATAGGAAATGTCCGTAATCGAAATCTCGGGTATTTGCTAGTCTTCTTCCTGCGATCTCAAGTTCAGTGGCAGTGAGAACTTATATTTGCACAACCAAAATGCACAGACTACCGACACAATGACTGGAGTTTAGATTCAACATACAATTGGAGCTCTTTCTCCCTGGCAATGATAAGACTTGCTATGGCAAGAAACACAACAGCTAGAATCGGGCCGCTGTATAGCAAGAATACGCTTCCTGCAGGGTTTTAAGCGCCTTGGGTCTTAAGCGCCGAAATGAGGTGACAATGACTGCTAACTATGCGAAGTCAGGGTAAGGGAGAGCAAAAGCTGAACCTGCAATGCCGTATACGCTTCCACTGGCTGCTCTAGTCCAATTTCTCGTTATCTTCTCCGCGGACTCTGAGGGGGAAGCAAATATGATCGCAACCCAGAAAATGAAGAAGAGCCACATCGCGATGTTGAGAACCCATTTGACAAATGCATGGGCGCCAAAACGAGGTGGCTTCTCGACATCGGTAAGGTTGGGCAGCAGAGGCTCGTGAGCAGAGTGCTTTTTAGCCATGCCAAGAGATATGATGATGGAGGGTATCCTGAAGCAGCCTAGGCTAAAACCATAGATATATATATAAACTCACAAAGAATTGGAGGACCCCTCCAAGTCCAAATTATGTGGAAACATACGATATTAAGGAATTTGGCCTGGCATACATCAGTTAGGAGAATTCAAACCACCCACATCACAATCTTAGCATCGCCTCTGAGAAGAAACCATATCCCGTCGCGATGCACACGGAATGAGATGGTGTCGTCGTCTTCGCCTTGGCATTCTGTGGCTGAGACAATATACAGCAGGATTCTTGATACATGAAGAAGAAAACATATCAGTCGTCGCTCAACCGTACTGGGTGCATTTTGTCTCTAGCAGTGAAGCTGATAAAGGATCCTTTATCATGGAGAAGTGAACAAGAAAAACCAAGTCCACAAAAATTGGGATTAGGACAGGGTAATTACCGGTAGCCGGTTGTCCCATCCCAGAAGAATCATCCTACGTAGAAGCGATCAGGTCCACCCAATTACGTGCGTACCCGAAAGCTTGCATTGTCATGTCATCCGTCTTCTTCACATGATCAGCCAAGTGGGTGGGTTACGTTTACGGAAGTGCCCGCTCGCTCGAGCGATGGAGAACTCGACACACGCGACCCAGCGCCTGCAGCCATTGAAGCCGATGATGAGCTTGAATTGTACGCTTCTTCGTACATCTGAAGTAAAAGAAGGCAATCTATGGCTTTTCGACTGGAGAAAGAAACGAATTTGATTGACCCGGTGAGCAGAAAAAGATAGTGTTTTGATTTCTCGAAAGACTTGAAAAACGTTATGTATATGATCTCGAGTGACTTGAAGCTACACGGGCCTCCATTGAAGCTGAATCTTCACTGATCCATTAAAGACTTTTTCTTCGCGGGGGGGG
>BCNH02000009.1:16227779-16278165 GCA_001662345.2 Metrosideros polymorpha var. glaberrima
GGATTGCTTACGTAGCAGGAATCATAACGGTGGGGTCAACCTTCTAGACCTTGAAGGAGAGGAGAAAAGGGCATTTTTTTAATAAAAATAACAATAAATCTTATTTTAAATAAACTTATGGAGTGCCTTTCTTTTTTAAATAAAAATTTGAAATAAGTTTATTTTCAAATAAAAGCATGAAGTGGCCATATCAACCTTAAAGAAGGATCTGCCCTTGTTGACTGAAAAATATTTTCGTCATTTACCTTTTTTTTTGAATTTCTTTTTCTTTTTTCTTTTTTCTTCTTCACTCTACTGGCCATTACTGCACCTCGTCGATGGTCGGCGAAGCTCGCTGGACTTAGGGGAGAGCCAGGCGAGGGCGGCCCTCGCCCGACGCCAACGGGTTGCTGGCCATCGACGAAGATGGCAAGGGAGGGAAGAGGGAGGATGGAAAAAGGAAAAAAAAAATAAAAGGAAAAAATAAAAAAATATTTATAATTGTTTTTTTTATTGAAATGTCATTTCTTCGATAGCCAAAATAGTTACCGGCTGGCCAAACTTTATTTGAAACTATTTGGCCATTTCAGATTCTTATTTGAAACAATATTCATTTCAAATTTTTAATTAAGAAAACGATAGCATTTTAAACCTTTATTTGGAATTTTCCCTAAAGAATTTGATCCACTTTGAAACATATTTCCCTGGCCTTACCTCAATTTGTGCTTTCGATCGCGGTCATCATCGTTGCCAGATTCATGAACGCACAAATTATGGCCTATTGAAAACTCCTATCAATTCTGACAAAAAAGAAAAAGAGAAAGAAAACTCCTAATCAATGAGAAGAACTTGATAGTGGAATTACCACCCCTTGGGAAACAATGTCCAACCGACATCCATCTGTGGGTGTCTCACGCATAAGATTCAGAGCACACTAATGATAGTACAACCAGGAGACAAATAAAATACTGCGTACTGTGATACTTACCATGACATCTGATCCAATATAATTGGAACAACATTCCTTATCTACGGTACATTGCATTCTCAGCATAGGCTCATCGATGCTCCCGCTTGGATCTGCCAAGTTTGGCAGGGGGCGAGGTAGAAGAGACATAACAAAGTCACTACAGATCAAAACTATGACTGTTGAAATGGAAGACCGGGCCGAGTGACCCCCTCCTCAAGTTCTGTGACCTGCATTGTTTGGCAACACTCGACCGAAGAGTCGCAGGACCGCACACGATCACGCCGATATCAACATTGCCCCAGCACTCCGACACGGATTTAAAGATTTCTGCGCACAGAGTCGTACAAAAAATCAATGTATTGGATACCATTGGTCCAGCATAAGAACCGACGGTACTTGGTTCTTTAGCTACTAATGAGATCATTCAACTCGAAACAAGCAAAGAACATCATCTCCCGAATGACATGGCAAAGAATACCTTCAAAGTTCGGTCTAGCTCCGTAATGTATACTCCTCGAAACAGAGCGATCTTCTGGGACTAAGTCGTCCTGCATTGTATTCGCATGGGCACTCTCACTCTGCTGCGACCTGTCGTCCTTCTCACCATCCTCGGCTTCCTCTACAGCAAGGATTCTTTTTTCCCAGCGCTGCCATAAGTAGATGACAGGGCCTCCAAATAAGATTACACTGGCAAGCATGCATCCTACAAACAAGAGGCCTCTGTACCACCATGTGACTATGTTCAAAGGGTTTATGTAGAAGATGTCCAGCAGGGCCATCAATACGGCAAAGCCAACCACAGACGAGATGACATAAAGTCCAGACCACATACGGTTTCCCGTACCGACTAGAACGGACATGCCTCTTCCCCTTAATGGAGGGGACACGGAACAGCTAAAGCCCTCATTGTTGTTACCTTCTTCCTGCATCATAACCACATTTAGCTCTATCAGATTTAAAAATTAAACTGGAATTGTAGAGAAAACTTCACTGATCTGAGGAAAATTGTGTGTCAAAGACAAGTCAAATTTACCAGTGGAGGACCTGATTCCCGAGTGACATAAACACAAACTTCAAGATTAAGTCTATCCGAAAGGTCAGGGCAGATTAACTCCATATCCAGAGTGGAAAGTAGATGAAGCTCATCGGACTTTTTGATGGCCCAAATGACCAAGACATTCCTTGGTAAGCATGGTTTCCCTTGCTTTCTGAGATGGAGTATGTCACCCAAGATGGCCAAAAAGGGGGATATCCCACTGCCACCAGCTACTAGAATGAGGTTTTCGTATCTAGCAGAGACAGTAGTTCAAGTAAGAATCTGCTGTAAAGAGGGTGGAAATAGTCGCAAAGTGATGAATCTGTGGTCCTGATGGTGAAAAATCAAATTGAATTGGCATAAACTTTAGATACTTCCTTATTTTGAAACGCTCATAGAGGTTAGAATATGCTCCTTCAAATCAAGAAGTATCCAAATTTGCCTAGTTTTACTCATCACTAGTAGTATGCTTCATGCACTATTTCTTTTTTGCCATCTTTATGGAAGACGTGTCCGGCCAAATAAATAACACATACGTCAGATGGTAAGGTGATTCATGCCCATAAGGGCCTTCTATGGAGGCCTTTATTTTGGGACAAGATTGGTTGGGCAGTGCTCTTTCCCCTTCTGCACTGGACATCTCGAATACATTGCTTTTCAATTTGTCTGTCCATTCCCCTACGGCCTTTATGAGAACGGAGATACGATTATCCCCTGCCAAAGGACTAGAAGAAACACTGAAAGGATGCCATTGAAGCCATGACAATTCCCTAATCTGAAGGAAGATGAAGCTCAGTGCATTGTACCTCAGATCTGCATTGCCAGCAGAAAGCGACTTAAATACTTGAACATTCTTGGAAAGGGTTTACAGGCAATTTATGAACGATCCACAGATGAAAGAAACAAAACTGGAATTATTAGTACTTGCTGGCTTTGAGAAGACCAATTCCACCGTTCCACAAGGGAAGCACCTCACAGAAATAACGTCCACTGTCCTTCGTGATTGGCAGAATCTCAGAAACCGGTCGATCATGTAGAGGAAAATTCCTCCGGCAGCTATACTAAATATGAAATCTCCAACGTGCAGAGCCAAAAAGAATAGAAGGACAACATAGAGTTGGTGTGTGTAGAAGAATAATTCGAATTTCTTCTTCCTCACTGGAGGCATTGATGTCACCCACATCAGCAGACCAGCCAAAAAGGTTATAACACCGGCTAGATTGGCAACACCATCATCCATCCACTCCAGTATCTGAATAAAACATTCTCATTCTTGAATTAATAACTTTAGCATAACCCAGTTCGGTAATATGTCTACGTTATGCAAATTCCCACTAGAAAATTACCGTGGAGACCGGTCACAAATCAATTACTATTTGACATTTGATTGGAGCTACAGATTGTTTGTGCATGTATCCTCATCTCGTGTTTTGTCATAACTTGCACAGATGGTGCTTAACTTCTTAATCAGGAAACCAAAAGAATGCTAAAGATATAGCTGATTGGAGAGGAGAAAAAAGAAGAAACATAACTAATTAAGCAGAAGCAATGTTGGTGGGGCGTACTTTATCTAGCAGTACACCTTGCAGTGTCCATGTGATTATGTAGCATAGTGCGTGGAGAGTGACGAAGAACATTGTAAGATGGCCAAGCCAGATATGATACCGGGTTGCTTGCTCAAAGGGGACGTCTATGATACTAAGAAGAACAGATCCTCTAGTGATTGGGAGGAAGAGAAACGCCAACCAGAACATCACAATGGAACCAAGGCGAAGTCCTGCATCTTGCAAAATGGCCAACCTGCAAAAAACGATCAAATGCACAGCGGAATGGCCTTGTTTGCTAAGAATCAAAAAGATGCACGCCCCAGTAACTCGTTAACATTCGAGATTCTTGACGCGTGCAGTCAATTTAGGTCAATGGGGTAAAAGGCTAACTGTGAATTTTAGTGAAGAACCGGTACTGCCATTACCCTGCAGATGTTGATGGGAGGTCGAGAATCAGCATGGCATAAGCATATATAGCCCACAAAGCAAACAAGACAAAGAGGCAAATCCCAATAAACTCAGCTGCCGAGACTACTCCGAATGGTCCATCGATTAGGACGGGAAATGTCCACAATTGGAACCTTGGGTGTTTGCTAGACTTGTTCCTGACATCTCATGTTCAGTGGCAATGAGAAATTGAACTTTTGAATAATGAAAAAAATGCAGCAACAAAGAGGTACAAGGATTGGAGGTTCGACATACAATTGGAGCTCCTTCTCTCCAGCAATATTGCGACTTGCTATGGCAAGAAATGAGACGACGAGAACCGGACAGCTGAACACCAAGAATATGCTCCCTGCAGGGGGGTTTTTAAGGGCCAAACATGAGGTGACAATGATTGCTAGTAGGCCAAGTTCAAGATGGAGGAGAAATCATTAGAAAAATGAACCTGTAATCCCGTATATGCTTCCGCTGGCTACTTTAGTCCAATTCTCGAGATACTTATTCCCGGCAGAGTCCAAGGGGGATACGAACATAACCGCAACCCAGAAGCCGAAGACAAGCCACATTGTGATGCCAAGAACCTGTCTGAAGAATGCAGCAAAGGTGGAACGAGACGGCTTCTCATTCTCAGCATCGGCAAGGTTTGGCAGCAGAGGTTCATCAGCAGAGTGCCCACTGGCCATCGGAAGTGATGATGATTGGAGAGTATTCTTGAGCAGCCTAGGCAGACAAATATGTAAGTATTCACAGAGAACAAATGAGCGACCCTCCAAATCTTAGAAAGTGAAGCGAGTGACCGGATAAAATAGACGACACCGGGTATATTCCACTATAGAAAAAGCCATATAACGAGATTATAATCACACTAGATCACTCAAAGGCTCTTAGTATTTCGCCGTCCCAATTACACTCGATAACTCACACGGTGCTGAGCATTCACAATTCCTAATGAAATAATCTCTCAATCTCACAAAAGAATAATCATTTCTAATCATGAGAACGTAACCGACTAAATCACCCAGTGTAATTACAACCAGCAAAATGAACCAATATGAAGAGCCACTCTCTATCTGCACGTAAACCAAACCTCTGAACTCTCAGCGCAACAATGCACTACCAGAACTGCTCCATCTTTCCGGCAGATGTGCGAATTGTCGTTGGGATGTCCAGACAATCTCTGAATATCCTAGGGCTGAGAAGCTGAGGAGGCAGCAAACGGCCAATTGCATATTACGACCGTGCACATTCGCAGTGACTGCTCAACAACTGAGAAAACTCGACACTTATGGTCCAGCACCTGGTCTCGATCCTAAGACTGGTTGCATTTGCTCTTAGAGTGAGTAATGAAGGCCATCAGTCTTGAAGAACAAAGTCCAGTCGAACGAGGCTGGGGAGATGTGTTTTAACCAAAGTCCATCAGTTTGATTAGTGGATTACGTGACGAGTTTGTTGCTCTGTTTCTGGGTAGTTGAGGTTTAATTCTAAGGGGAAAATTCCAAATAAATGCTCAAAGTACCCTCATTTTCTCAATTAAGATTCTGACTCAAGAGTATTTTGGTCATTTTAATTTTTAATTCTTTTTCCACCCAACGGCCATGAAGGGGAAAGAGGGAGGAAAGAAAAGGAGAAAAAAATAAAATAAAATAAAAAAGAGAAGAAAAGAATCAAAAAGCAAAATGACCAAAATTGCTTTTGAGTTAGGCCCCTTATTTGAGAAAATGAATGCACTTCAGATTTTTATTTGAATCACAATCCACTTCAGATCCTTAATTGAGAAATTGAGGACACGTGAGGTCCTTATTTGAAACAAGGTCCATTTTATGCTCTTAATTGAGAAAATGATGACACTTCATACCCTTATTTGAAAATTTCCCAATTTTTTTTGTGATTAATGCTTGTGTTTTAGCATCAGCTTGATTGGCTTGTAGCTAGTCGTCCCAAAGGAGTTCTACAACTCACTTGACAAGTTAGGTATCGGCGATAATTGATATCTATGCACTAACTTGAGGGCGGTGTTGGTGTGAGTTGCCAATAAAGACTGAGAAATTGTAGGGCTGATTAGTTGCTAAATTTGTATTGTATAATGTCCTTATTTTGAGGATCAACCGGATTCTTAATCTAAAATAATGCATGCCTAGAATAGTTTTGGTAATAATTTCTTTGTTCAACTATATATGTTTTTGTACTCATTCAAAAAAGATTGAATGGAGATATAAAAATATCTATGTTCATCAGATAACACCCTCTCTTTTCTCTAAGAAATTAAAATTCTTTTCTCGCTTACCAACTGCTTAAAATTACCAACTATTTTATAACATTATCAATCTTTTTTATTTATGTGCGTTTTAGACTTTTCTCCGCTTAGTTTACTAATTAATTTTGCATTACCCACTTTCATTTGATTTGCTTGTCACATATTTATTTGTTCTTTCTTAACTTACTAACTTTTCTACTTCCTCCGTTTGTTTCGCAGAATATGAACGATTTGAAAAACATTTTCTAAAAAAACGATTGTTTGTATCATTTATAAAAACGAATGAACGAAAGGTATTTTCATCGTCTACGAAAATGTTTAGACATAAATTATTATTGATAATGAATACATTTTTCATTGACTAATTATTTCAAGTATTACAAGTGATCGTTTTTTTTTTAAAATATTTTTTAAATCATTTACTTTTTGCTATGCACACCAAAATGAGCCGCCACCGTTGTTAGGAGAATTCAAACCGCTCACATCACAATCTTAGCATCACCTTTGAGAAGAAACCATAGCCCGTCGCGACGCACACCAGAATGAGCCGGCGTCCTCGTCTTCGCCTTGGCGTTCTGTGGCTGAGACCATGAAGAAGAGGACATATCAGTCATCGCTCAAACCGTACTGGGTGCATTTTGTCTCTAGCAGTGAAGCTGATGAAAGATCCTCTCATTGCCTTCCCTCTTTTGGGTCTACCCTAGTACGATGAAGAAGTGAACAAGAAAACCTAGTCCACACAGAATGGGAATAGGACAGGGTAATTACTGGTAGTCGGTTGTCCCAATTCGGAAGATACTATTGCGATTTTTTCGAAAGACGTGAAGAACATTAGATGCGATTCCGAATGACTTTAAGCTACACAGACCTCCATTGAAGCTGAATTTCCACTAGTCCTGGCAAAAAGAGTACAGACAGAGAATACTTGGGCAGAAGCAAAGCACTCTTGTTCCTTTTCGGTCACAAAGTTCAAAGATTTTTCTTTTCTTTTCGGGTTTGGACGACCATGTTCGGTTCTGATTCTTGGTTATTTTGGGAGTCGTCCTTGATCTGATCATGTGGGGGTTGGGGAGTATCGGGAGTGCTTACGTAGAAGGAATTACGAAGGTGGTGTAAACCTTCTTGACCTTGAAGGAGTGATGCGTCTCGTGGAGAAACTGATCCACTTTGCAACATGTTTCCCTCGTCTTACCTCAATTTCTGTATTCAATCGTCGTCGACGCACAATGTCCGACAAACATCTGAGGGTGTCTCATGTAGAAGATCCAGAGCACACTAATGAGGGTCTGACTAGGAGACAAATCGCGTAATGCGACACTTATGATGACATCTGATCCAATATAATTAGGAGAACATTCATTATCTACGGCACATTGCATTATTAGCATAGGCTTAACGATGCTCCCGGTTAGATCTACCAAGTTTGGCGCGGGTGAGGTAGAAGAGACGTAACAATGTCACTACAGATCAAAACTATGGCTGTTGAAATGGAAGACCGGGCCGAGTGACCCCCTCCTCAAGTTCTGTGACCTGCATTGTTTGGCAACACTTGAACGAAGAGTTGCAGGACCACATACGATGACGCCGATATCAACATTGCCCCAGCGCTCGGACACGGATTTAAAGATTTCTGCGCACAGAGTCGTACAAAAAGTCAATGTATTGGATACCATTGGTCCAGCATAAGCATCAGACAGTACTCGGTTCTTTAACTACTAATCAGATCATTCAACTTGAAACAAGCAAAGAACATCATCTCCCGAATGACATGGCAAAGAATACCTTCAAAGTTCGGTCTAGCTCCATAATGTGTACTCCTCGAAACAGAGCGATTTTCTGGGAGGAAGTCGTCCTGCATTATATTCTCATGGGCACTCTCACTCTGCTGCGACCTGTCGTCCTTCTCACCATCCTTGGCTTCCTCTACAGCAAGGATTCTTTTTTCCCAGCGATGCCATAAATAGATGACAGGGCCTCCAAATAAGATTACACTGGCAAGCATGCATCCTACAAACAAGAGGCCTCTGTACCACCATATGACTATGTTCAAAGGGTTTATGTAGAAGATGTCCAGCAGGGCCATCAATACGGCAAAGCCAACCACAGACGAGATGACATAAAGTCCAGACCACATACGGTTTCCCGTACCGACTAGAACGGACATGCCTCTTCCCCTTAATGGAGGGGACACGGAACAGCTAAAGCCCTCGTCGTTGTTACCTCCTTCCTGCATCATAACCACACTTTGCTCTATCAGATTTAAAAATTAAACTGGAATAGTAGAGAAAAAGTTCACTGATCTGAGGCAAATTGTGTGTCAGAGACAAGTCAAATTTACCAATGGAGGATCTGATTCTCGAGTGACATAAACACAAACTTCAAGATTAAGTCTATCGGAATGGTTAGGGCAGATCAACTCCATATCCAGAGTGGAAAGTAGATGAAGCTCATCGGACCTTTTGATGGCCCAAATGACAAAGACATTCTTCGGCAAGCATGGTTTCCCTTGCTTTCTGAGATGGAGTATGTCACTCAAGATGGCCAAAAAGGGGGATATCCCACTGCCACCAGCTACTAGAATGAGGTTTTCGTATCTACCAGAGAAAATAGTTCAAGTAAGAATCTGCTGTAAAGAGGGCGGAAATAGTCGCAAAGTGAAGAATGTGCGGTCCCGATGGTGAAAAATCAAATTGAATTGGCATAATCTTTAGATACTTCCTTATTTTGAAACGCTCATAAAGGTTAGAATATGCTCCTTCAAATCAAGAAGTGTCCAAATTTGCCTAGCTTTACTCATCACTAGTAGTATGCTTCATGCATTGCTTTTTTGTCATCGTTATGGAAGATGTGTCCGGCCAAATAAATAACACATACGTCAGATGGTAAGGTGATTCATGCCCATAAGGGCCTTCTATGGAGACCTTCATCTTGGAACAAGCTTGGTTGGGCAGTGCTCTTTCCCCTTCTGCACTGGACATCTCGAATACATTGCTTTTCAATTTGTCTGTCCATTCCCCTACGGCCTTTATGAGAACGGAGATACGATTATCCCCTGCCAAAGGACTAGAAGAAACACTGAAAGGATGCCATTGAAGCCGTGACAGTTCCCTGATCTGAATGAAGATGAAGCTCAGTGCATTGTACCTCAGATCTGCATTGCCATTAGAAAGCGACTTAAATACTTGGAACATACAAGCAATTTATGAGGGATCCACAGATGAAAGAAAGAAAACTAGAATTATTAGTACTTGCTGGCTTTGAGAAGACCAATTCTACAGTTCCGCAAGGGAAGCACCTCGCAGAAATAACGTCCACTGTCCTTCGTGATTGGCAGAATCTCAGAAACCGGTCAATCACGTAGAGGAAAATTCCTCCGGCAGCTATACTAAATATGAAATCTCCAACGTGCAGAGCCAAAAAGAGTACAAAGACAACATAGAGTTGGTGTGTGTAGAAGAATAATTCGAACTGCTTCTTCCTCACTGGAGGCATTGATGTCACCCACATCAGCAGACCAGCCAAAAGAGTGACAACACCGGGTAGATTGGAAATACCATCATCCGTCCACTCCAGTATCTGAATAAAAACATTCTCATTCATGAATTAAGAACTTCAGCATAACCAAGTTCGGTTTTATGTCTACGTTATGCAAATTCCCAATAGAAAGTCACCGTGGAGACCGGTCACAAATCAATTATTATTCAACATTTGATTGGAGCTATAGATTGTTTGTGCATGCATTCTTATCTCGTGTTTTGCATGACTTGCACAGATGGTGCTTAACTTCTTAATCAGGAAACCAAAGGAATGATAAAGATGTAGCTGATTGGAGAGGGAAAAAAAACAAGAAGAAGAAAGATAACTAATTAAGCAAAAAGCACAAGTGCTAAGGCGTACTTTATCTAGCAGCACACCTTGCAGCACCCATATAGTTATGTAGCATAGCCCGTGGAGAGTGACGAAGAACAGTGTGAGATGTCCAAGCCAGACATGATACCGGGTTGCTCGCTCGAAGGGGACGTCTATGATACTAAGAAGAACAGATCCCCTAGTAATTGGGAGGAAGAGAAACCCCAAGCAATACATCACGATGGAGCCAAGGTGAAGTCCCGAGCGTTCCAAAATCTCCAACCTGCAAGAAACGATCAAATACACAGCGGAATGGCCTTGTTTACTACGAATCGAAAAGGCGCATGCCCTGATAACTCATTTAACACTCCAAATTATTGACACACGCAGTCATATGGTAGACCAGCCATCTATTTAAGCCTGATGGGGAAAGGGGCTAATTATGAATTTGAGTGAATTAGTACTTACAATTCCCCATCGGAAGGCGCTTGGAGCCCCTCCCATAGATGGCCGAGAATGTCCATGGTGTAAGCATATACAACCCACAAAGCGGACAAAACAAAGAGGCACATCCCAAGAAACTCAGCTGCCGAGACTACTCCGAATGGTCCATCGACCAGGACGGGAGATGTCTGTAATCGGAACCTTGGCCGTTTGCTAGACTTGTTCCTGACGTCATGTACGATGGCAATAAGAAATTGAATTTTTGTAACAAAAAATAAAATAAAATGCAGCAACAAAGAGGTACAAGGATTAGAGGTTCGACGTACAATTGGAGCCCCTTCTCTCCTGCAATATTGAGACTTGCTATGGCAAGAAATGCAATGACGAGAACTGGACAGCTGAAGACCAAGAATATGCTCCCTGCAGGGGGTTTTTAAGCGCTAAACATGAGGCGACAATGATTGCTAGTAGGCCAAGTTCAAAATCTAGGAGAAATCATCAGCATGATGAACCTGTAATCCCGTATATGCTTCCGCTGAATACTTTAGTCCAATTCTCGAGGTACATATTCCCAGCATAGTCCAAGGGGGATACGAGCATAACCACGACCCAGAAGCCGAAGACGAGCCATATTGCGATACCGAGAGCCTGTCTGAAGAATGCGGCAGAGGTGGAACGAGACGGCTTCTCGTTCTCGGCATCGGCAAGGTTTGGCAGCAGAGGTTCATCAGCAGAGTGCCCACTGGCCATGGGAAGAGATGATGATTGGAGAGTATTCTTGAGCAGCCTACCCAGATAAATATGTTAGTATCCACAGAGATTAAGGAAAAAACCATCAAAAACCTCAAATTTCGCTCTCTGTAACATATTTATTCCAAACTTTTTTTTTGTGACGCAAAAAACCTCAAACTTTTTTCTGTGATATTAAAAATCCAAAACTTATATTTATGTGACATATTTACCCCATTTAAAATAAAAAGACACATTTACCCCCAAACTTTTTATTTTTTAGTTTAACTTTTTTAGTAAATAGAATATTCAAAAATATTTTTAAAATTATGAGGAGGAGGAGGAATTAGGGGCAAGGGCAGCGGCGGCGAGGCAGCCCTTGCCGCTGCCACCCCCGTCGCTGGCGAGGGCTAGCGCATGCAGCCCTCGCCGAGGCCTCGACGGCAGCAAGGGCGGCCCCTTTTTTTTTCTTTTTAAAAATATTTTTTGAATATTCTATTTAATAAAAAGGTAAAAAGACGAAAATGTCCTTAGATCAGATAATTTTTTGGGGTTTTTTGTGTCACACGGATAGAAGTTTAAGGTAAATTTGTCACACTATATAAGTTTAGAGTAAATGTATAGCAGAGGGCAAAGTTTGAGATTTTTTGTGGCATTTACCACAAAGATTAAATTAGCGACCTTCCAAATCTTAGAAAGTGAAACAAAAAATTGGATAAAATAGACAACACTAGATATATTCCATTATAAAAAATAAAATAAAAAACCATACAACGGAAATTACAATTAGGGGTGAGCATGGTTCCCGGGTAAAACCGGGAACCGGGGAACCGGACCGCGGTTCTAGGTTCTAATATGAGAGGGTCCGGTTCCGGGTTCCATTTTTTAGGAACCATCGGAACCGGAATCGGGAACCGAGAACCGGTTAGGAACCGAATACTAAAAAGAAACCTATGTGTTTGCTTATGATAGGTGATAGCCAGAAATCTTCTTTGGTAGCAATTGTTTTGTTGATCCCGATGCATTGAAAGCATATGCTGATTCTAAAGGAATCAAGGTGAATTTTTCAATTTTTTGTTTGGTTTTAACCAAGGGAATTCAAAGTGTTTGCAATTGTGAAGTTGGTACTTCTTGCTTGGTTTGTTTGCTTGATAGTGTTCTAAAATGATTAATTGATTTTCTGAATTTGCTCTACTACCAAGTTGATAGCATTTTGTACTGAAACCTATTCTCATTCCCTTTGTATTTTGCTTTCATTGTCGGTAGGTACCACATCCTTGTGATCCATAAAGAGAGTTTTCCTGGTGAAGTTCATGAGGTCTTAGTGTGAACCAAAGATGGAGTAAAATTTAGGACAATGTGTTGCGTAATTGCCACTTGGTGAATGTAGCGCAAAAACGGAACATACTTTAGGTTTTATAATTTAGGCATATCCATGCACTGAAGTTCTATAATTTAGGTTTTATGTTACGTGTTTTGAACTTTTTCTTGTTTATTTTATCTTACGTTTTCATATTTAATGGATTGTTGCTACGACAAATGGGGAATTTTCATTTTTGTAGTTGCGTTTACTTTTATTTTTTGCTTAACTAAAAATGAAAAAAAGAAAAAAGAAAAGAACCTGTAAGAACCTGGAACCTGTGACAGGGTAGGTTCCAGATTCTGACGGGTAGGTTCCAGATTTCACAAAACGAGGAACCTGTAGGGACGGGTAGGTTTCAGGTTCCAGGTGGAACCTGTGAGGAACCTGGAACCGCTCACCCCTAATTACAATCACACTTGATCACTCAAAAGCTTTTAGTATTTTTCCCAACCTCAATTAAACTCAATAATTCACACGGTGTTTAGCATTCACGATTCCTAACGAAATAATCTATTTCTAATCACGAGAATGTAGCCGACTGAATCACCCGGTAAATTTACAACCAGCAAAATAAACCAATGTGAAGAGCAAATCCCCATCTGCGCGTCAACCACCCTCTGAACTCTCACTGCAATAACGCACTACCAGAACTTCTCCATCTTTCGGTAGATGTGACGAGTAGTAGCTGGGATGTCCAGGCAATCTCAGAAGAAACTGAGAAGCCGAGGTGGTCCGCTGCGTTGTTGTCAGTATCATCGTCCTCACTGAGTCAGCTACCGGCCGCATGCATGTCACGACCGCGCACATCCGCAGTGACAGCTCGGCAACCGAGAAAACTTGACACGTGGGTCAGCAACTGGTCTTGATTCTAAGACTGGTTGCATTTGCTGTTCGAGTGAGTATTGAAGGCCGTCAGTCTTGAAGAACAAAGTCCCGCCGAATGTGGCTGGGGAGATTTGTTCTAATTGGCAGATTCCCTTTGATTAGTGGATTGCTTTATGAGCTTGTTCCTCTGTTTCTGGGTAGTTTGTGGTTTGATTCTTGGGTTATCTCCACCAAAAACTCCAAATCGGTACACATTTGACAATTTTACCAAAAAATACATCTATGACAAATTTATCGAGATAAACTGAGCCATGTTGCTAAAAATGAGCTAATTGAAAAAACATCAATTAAGTTATTATTATTATTATTTTAAAAATGTTAAGTTTGAGGTAAATTTGTTATGAGTGTACCAGTTTGAGATTTTTCGTGATCTGTTAACATCTAGATTTAAGAATAAATTGCATAAAAATGAGTGACCGACCCGGCCCCTTAACAAAATTATTTAACTCATTTTTATATAGTTTAATTTTAATTTTCTGCATACATAGCATGCATTTTGCATTTAAATCAACCGATGGCGGAATTGGACCAAAAGAGACGGATGGACCGGGTCATCACTACATTAAAAATTCGGCTAGCATGGGGGAAGGGTGAGCCGAAATTTGCAAGGCCTTAAGGCCTGATTTGGGCCTCATTCAGCCCATTGAAAGTCTAATCGGTCTGTTTTCCTTTTGCACGTCCCCTTGGCGTGCCCAATAGAGACGTCCACAAGATAAAACGGCAGAGAAAACGCACGCAACACTCGCGATACATAAATCGGCAAGGAGACAAAGAGAGATAGCGAGCAGATCGGGGAGTAAAAAAGGGGAAAAGAGAAACGTGTGGGCACAGATTGATTCCTCCATAAGAGAGAGCATGCACGAAGGAATTAAGGGAAAAAATTAGGAAAAATTATCCAAAAAATCCTAAACCTATTATAGTTTTATCAATTCAATCCTAAACTTTTTATGTTTGCCAATTCAATCTTCAACCTTTTACATTTGTATCAATTCAATTATTTTAGCCGTAATTTTTAATAATATACTTATATTTTTCGAATATTTTTCTTTTATTTCTTTCTCCTTCCTTTTTCTTTTCTTTCCCCCTTGGCCGGCGAGCTCCGGCAAGGGTTGCCATGTCAGTTAGTATGTATGCCTAGGTTCATTCATTTACTATGCATGTCTAGGTTCATTAACTTAGTTTATATGTTTAGGCCATTTACTCTAAGGTTGCATGTCATTTAGATTAAATTTGATTTGCTATGTAATATAGTCTAGCACATCATTATTTGTACATCATTTTGCATGTCACATAGTTAGATCATTCGCTTGTCATTTAGCGTAATTAATATAGTTGCATAGGTTGCATTGCATACATTATTGCATTCATTTAAAAAAGTGAAAACCAAAAAAATGCATTAGTGTAAGCCAGGCGTTTGGATAAAATGCTAGGGATTAGGTTGCAACGTCCAGGTACGTCATTCTTTCTCTTATCTTTGCAATTTATTCAAAACTTTGATTATTCGGTATTAAATAATGTTTGCGCACCCGCATGAACACAGTTAGAATAATTTAGCATAACCAAGTCTCGAACTCATAATCTGTGGTTCGTAGGAATAAGTGTCTAATCGACTTACCGTGAACCGATTAGTGGCAACTCTAAGTTGAAATCATTTGCATATTAAATATCAAACCTTAAGTTGCGGTTTGGTTTGAACTTGGGAGAGTTCAAGTTAGGTTAATTAACTTAGCAATAAATTTGTCACGGATTTATCAGTTTTATGTTTTTTGTGATGAAAAAAAATTAGTTTTTAATAAATCTATCATAAGTGTACTAATTCGGAGTTTTTCGTAGTATTAACAATTGATACTTTGTGTTTTAGCATCAGCTTGATTGGCTTGTAGCTGGTCATCCCAAAAGGAGTTCTTGATCAAATGAAGTTTGACTGACCAATAAAAGATAAAATAGATAAGGACCTCTCTTTATCTCAAATTTTTTTTTTTTATCATTTACCAACTTTTTTTGCCTATCTTATCAAGGGTTTAAATTTACCAACTGTTACATGAAATTAGCAATCTTTTCATTTATGCGTGTTATAGACTTTTCTCCAATTAATTATGCGTTACCAACTCTTATTTGACTCGTTAACCAATTATTATTTGTTCTTTCTTAATTTACTAACTTTTCTATTCAGTTTACCAGTTTTATATATAACTTCTCGAATTTGCTTCTTCTTTTTTTAAATTATCAATCTCAATTAGAGTAATTACCAACTTTTCTCACATCAAGTTTTTAATTTATCAACTTTTATTTGAGTTACTAATAGACGTGTGATTTTTTTTCTTAGATTACCGGCTTTTCTCATATCTGATCCAAGAAGAAAAAACTTCTCTTATGTTTTAGCAACTTTTATTACTTTTCTTAATGACACTTTATTTTTATCGATTATGGCTTAGTTTTCTAAAAAAACCCAAACTCCAAATCAATCCTCAAATTTTTACAGTCTAAAAAAAATTTCGAAGTCCCAAATTTATGCGGTTGTTTAAGTAGACATCCTACATGGCATGCCACATCAGACAACATAAATGAAATCTTTTTTTTTCGGACGAGAGATAAAGAGAAAGAAAAGAAACAAAAAGGAATAACCGAGAGAAGGGAGGCGGCCATGGCCGTTGGATTTTCGAGCTACGAAGCTCAAGGCGGCCATGGCCGCTGGAGTTCCGAGCCACGACGCTCGCGGAGGCCATGGCCACTCGAACTTCGGGCGCGACGGCCATGGCCGCTCAGCATGATGACCGAGCAAAGAACGCGAGCAGACAGAACTCTGTTTTTGTTTACTATCTGGAGAACTGAGCTCTGTTTTTGTTGTGATTTGAGCTGGTGTGTTTGGGAATTTGATTTGGAAAATGCTCTGGAGTGTATCCCGACGTCTGGAGCTCAAATTCGATCCATGTTAGCTGCTATCTTTCAAGAATGTGAATTGGGTTTATGGATTAACTTGCGATAGAGCAAAATGATGGTGTCGCTCTCGCTTGCTTATCTGATACTCATCTTAACCCCTCAAGAGAATCGCCCGCCACTGCTCGCGTGCTTTGCTCGGTCATCACGTGCTTGCGGCAGCCATGGCCATGGCCGGTCGAGCTTCGGGGTCACTGCGGCCGAGAGCTTGGAGATTGAGCAGCCATGGCCGCCAGGAGCTTAGAGCTTGAGTGGCCATCCTAAGAATATATTTGAGGTTGTTCCAAACCCATCCTATGAATATTCTGTGTTACAAATCTCATTTGAGTGTATAAAGAAAAATTATAAATCAAAGAAGAGAATTAGTAGATCAAAACACATGAAGTGTTCTGTCACTTAATGCATCAGTGAGACAATGTCCACCTATGTACATCTGATCTGGGTGTCTCACATTTTAGATTCGGAGCGCACTAATCATCTATCCAGGCATCATAAGACAGCGTCACACCACATTACAACGATACCCGATCCCATATGATTGTTGATTAGGATAATATATCATGAGTTCTCTAGGCTTATCAATGCTCACGGAATGGATCGGTCACAAGTTTGGCGTGGACAAGATTGAAGAGCATTGACAGGGCAGCTACAGATCGAAACTGTGGCTGTTGAAATGGAAGACTGGGTGAAGCGCTCCCCTCCTCAAGTTCTGTGACCTGCACTGCTTGGCAACGCTCGACTGAAGAGTCGCAGGACCGCACACGATCACACCGATATCAACATTGCCCCAGCGCTCAGGCACGGAGGTGAAGATTTCTGTGCAAAGAGGGGAATGGGATCATATGGTTCCAGCATAAGCATCAGTAAGGGCAGAATTCTTTAACTACTACTACCGAGAGTGAGATCATTTCCTTCTAAAACAAGTATAACGTCTCCCGAATGACATGGCAAAATGTACCTCCAAAGTTTGGTCTAGCGCCATAATGTGTAGTCCTTGAAACAGCGCGATCTTTTGGGCCTACGTTGTCCTGCACTGTATTAAGATGTGCACTCTGCTGCGACTTGTCATCGTTCTCGCTATCCTCGGCGTCCTCAACAGCAACGGCTCTTTTTTCGCAGCGATGCCATAAATAGATGACAGGGGCTCCAAATATGATTACGCTGCCAATCATGCATCCTACAAGCAAGAGGCCTTTGTACCACCATGAGGCTATGTTCAAAGGGTTTATGTAGAAGATGTCCAGCAGGGCCATCAATACGGCAAATCCAACAATGGATGAGATGACATAAGCTCCGGACCACACACGATTTCCCGTACCAACTAGAATGGACATGCCGCTTCCCCTGGATAGAGGAGATGCGGAAGTGCTGACGCCCTCGTCAATGTCACCTTCTTCCTGCATCATAACCACACTTGGCTGTTTAGTTCACTGATCTGAGTCAAATTGTGTGTCAAAGGCACAAGTCAGATTTACCAGTGGAGGACCCGATTCCCTAGTGACATAGACACGAACTTCGAGGTCCAGCTTATCGGAAAAGTTAGGACAGATCGATTCCGCATCCAGAGTGGAAAGCACATGAAGCTCGTTGGATTTTCTTATGGCCCAAATCACCAAGACATTCTTTGGTAAGCATGGTTTCCCTTGATTTGTAAGATGGAGTATGTCACTCAAGACAGCCAGAAAGGGGGATATCCCACTGCCTCCAGCTACCAGAATGAGATTTTCATATCTACCAGAGCAAAGAATTCAAGTGTGAATCCGCTAAAAAGAGGGGAGAGAAGTTACAAAGAGATGGAACTTACAGTCCTGATGGTAAAAACCAAATCAAATGGACACAATCTTAAGATACTTCCTAATCTAGAAGCACTAATTTTTTGTGGAGGTCAGAATGTGTTCCTTCACATGAGAAGGGTCAAATTTTGCCTAGTTTTTACTCATCACTAATGGTTTCATGCTTCGTCATTTTCTCGCCATTAATTAGGAAAGATATACCAGAAAATCATCAAACATACGTCAGATGGTAAGGCATTTCATGCCCGTAGGGCCCTTCGACAGAAGCTGTTATTTTGGAACGAGATTGGCTGCGGAGTCCGTTTTCCCCTTCTGTGCCGGACATATGCAATACCATGCTCTTCAAGTTCGAGGTCCATTCCCCTAAGACCTTTATGAGGACAGACATATGTTTCCTTCCACCCAAAGGACTAGAAGAAACACTGAAAGGATGCCATTGAAGGCAAGACAATTCCCTAATCTGAAGGAAGATGAAACTCAGGGCAGTGTACTGCAGATCTGCATCACCAAGAGAATACCGACTCAAATAGTAGAACATTCTCCAAGAGGGAACAAGGAACTAATTAACGATCCACAGATGAAGAAAATGAGAATTATTAGTACTTGCTGGCTTTGAGAAGACCAATTCTACACTTCCGCAAGGGAGGCACGTCGCGGAAATAACATCCACAGTCCTTCGCGATTGGCAGAATCTGAGAAACCGGTCGATCACGAAGAGGAAAATCCCTCCAGCAGCTATACTAAAGATAAAATCCCCAACATGCAGAGCCAGAAAGATGACGAAGACAACATAGAGTTGGTGTGTATAGAAGAATAACTCGAAATTCTTCTTCCTCACCGGAGGCAACGTAGTCACCCACATCAGTAGACCAGCCAAAAGGCTGATAACCCCGGGTAGAATGGCAATACCTTCATCTGCCCACTCCAGTAACTGAAGAAGACATTCTGAGTCATTGATTTAGAACTTCAGCATAATCAAGTTCGATTACATCTGATTATGGAAACTTCTAACAGAAAGTTACCACGGACACCGATCACATATTAAGAGACATCTTATAGGAGCCATAAATTTGTGCATGCATTTTCATCTCGTGTTTTGTCATGACTAGCACCTATGATGCTCAGCTTCTTAAACAAGAAACGAAAAGAATGACAAGGATATAGCTAATTGGAGAGAGAAAAAGATAACTATTTAAGCAAAAGCAAATTGCTGGGGCTCACTGTATCTAGCAGTTGACCTTCCAGCGCGAATGCAATCACGAAGAATAGCCCATGGAGAGTGAAGAAGAACATTGTGAGATGTCCAAGCCAGACATGATACCGGGTTGCCTGCTCAAAGGGGATATCTATGATACTAAGAAGAACAGATCCCCTAGAAATTGGGAGGAAGAGAAACGCCAAGCAGTATATGCCGATGGTACCAAAGCGAAGTCCGGTGAGTACAAGCGTCAAAATCCTGCAAAGAACAATGAAGTACCCAGTGGAGCGGCCCTGTTTACTAAGAATCGAGAAGACACATACTGCAATAACACTTGACATTTTTGACACATAATTTCAAATGATTGGCCAGCATTGATTCATTTAAGCCTCAATTTCGGCCAAGGGTTAAGGGGGTAACTCTGAATTTAAGCTGGTACGAGGAATACCACATCCCTTCAGCAGATGTTGAGACCTCCGATAACACGCTGAGATTCTGCATGGTATAAGCATATATAGCCCACATAGCAAACACAACAAAGAGGCAAATCCCAATAAACTCAGCTGCTGAGACCACTCCGAATGGTCCATCCACCAGGATGGGAAATGTCCGCAATCGAATCCTTGGGTATTTGCTAGTTGTCTTCCTGAGATCACATGTTCAATGGCAATGTATGAGGAAGTAAATTTGTTCAGTGAAAAATGCGGAGACAAGAGAGGGACAATGACTAGAGGTTCAACGTACAACTGGAGCTCTTTCTTCCCATAAACCATGAGACTTGCTATGGCAAGAAGCACGATGACGAGAATCGGACCGCTAAACAGCAAGAACATGCTCCCTGCTGGGTGGTGCAAGCACCAATAAGGTGACAATCATCGCTAGTAGGCCAAGTTCAGGATCGAGGAAAGACAAAAATAGCTGAACCTGTAACTCCGTATACGTTTCCCATGGTCGCTCTGGTCCAACTCTCCAGAAACTCAGTCCCGGCATCCGAGGGGAAAGTGAAAAAAAGCGCGACCCAGAAACCGAGGACGAGCCACATGGCTATGCCAAGGACCCGTTTGACGAACGCAGTGGCAAAGGCAGAACGAGGCGGATTCTCGTTCTCGGCATCGGTAAGGTTCAGCAGCAGAGGCTCATCAGCAGAGCGGTTATCAGCCATGGAAAGTGACGTGGCGACAGAGGGTATTCACAGCGAAATCAAGGACACATCCAGATTATCTGGAACCATACAGCATTAAGGTATTCGGCCTTGCATTGCATATATCAGTTAGGAAGACTAGTGAATCCAAGCCACCCCCGTCACAATCTTATTTTCGGCTCCGAGCACCTCCGCCAGTGCGTTCGGGATGTTGACAATATACAGCTAGTACTGTTTGCCTTTCGCCGGGGGCGGCTAGATAAAAACCATGTCTTTGCCTCCTTCTTGTGTCCCATCAAACACTAAAAACCAAGTCCACAATTGGATCAGGGCATGTTATCCATCGCTGGTTGTACGGGCTGAAGAATCCTCCGACCGTGAAGTCAAGGTGGTCCTCTTTTTCATGCGCGGACACGAAAATTCTTGTTGTCATTGTTCATGATCGTCGTCGTCACCGAGTCAATTCATGGTCGCAATCATTTACGCTCATGCCCGTCCACAATTGTATAAGTGATCGATGACGACGGCCATGTATCATCACCTGCAGCGCACGAGGAGTTGTCCCTGCATTCTTGTTCTCTCCATAAAGCTTGTGTAGAATCAAAAGCTTCCAATTGCTCTTCTCCTCGTCCGCTGCTTGTTCCTGTTGCTGATTCTCGTCAGTGGAATGAAAAAAGCAAACAAGAAGAAGAAGAAGAAGGGAAAAAGAATGACATTGGCGAAGAACACGCCCGGTGGGACTCGAACCCACAATCGTCTGATTAGAAGTCAGACGCCTTATCCATTAGGCCACGGGCGCTTCACAATCCTAGAAGTCAATCTATAGCTTCTATTAATTTACATGTCATTACAGACTAACCCATCCAATGTGTAATGTCGTTTTTAGACTTTTAATTTGTACATGTGACTTCCGAACTTTGACCAAATATGCAATGTAGTCCCTGAACTTATAATTTGTTCAATGTGGCCCATGAACTACTGATAAATGTACAATATAGTCCTTCATTTACGTCATTTTCACATAGTTTAGGGACTAAATTGAATATTTACCAATAGTTCAGGAACCACACTGCACATTGAACTAAAATTCAATGACAATTTGTGTCATTTATCCTAACGGTAATTGAGATGATTCGTGCAAACTAATTGCCCGGCTCGAAAAATACTTTAGGAGTCGGAAGATATGATTATAGAAACTGCATTAAACTTCTCATAAATTTTTTCCATGAACACCTAATAGATGATACTTGGCATCGAGAGATTATCGTACCGGGTATACTCTTTCTCCACACAAAATGTGAATTTCGCGGGGCATGTTCGCAGCCCACGCATAGAGAAATGAGTACATTCCCAAAACTCACTACGACAATTTTCCCTTTGCATCTTTCCTCCGGGAAAGATCATTTTGGAAAGCCTTGGGGGGTGAACATACAGTGGACAGAGATTGTTCTGGTTCACTACCAATCTCCTTGATCAATGTTCATTTTCACATCCAAAAGAAAACAAGTTGAGAGGAGCAATGATCAACTCCAACTTAATTATTCTCGAAATCGTTCTCGTAAATAATCTCACCTCCATCGGAAAGGCTAAAACCATTATACAACTCACAATTACCGTGCGTAAAGTTCGTTAATTACTCAAAACAAATCAACCAAGTGGCTTTGATCTTATTACATGTTCTATGTATCCCTTGTGATACAAGATCGGCATAATATCGCCAACAATGGGAAAGATGCACGGCAAAAATGCAGCGCCTCGCTCCAGCAATCAGTTCAAAAGCAAATAAATGCCGTCCGATCCATCAGATCTACCATGGACCTGTCAGCGTCCTCTTCAAGCAACATTGCCTCTTATTATCCCGGTACAGTCCATTCTCCTTCTGTGAGATCTGTTCACAACACATCAGAAGGTGATCATCAGGCTCTCCTCCGCAAAACAAGCGGACTAGTAGCCTCAAATTTACGGATTATGAATGCTTCACTGAAGTTCTATTCCCACTAAAGATATGCAACAGAGATAAGTTCTGTTACAAAATTTAGTTCATCAATGCAGATTGTTGAACTAAATTTCTTGAGGACTTTCTGTTGCACCAAATTTTTGGCCCCCAAGTCTAGGTGTATAGTGACTCACCACTTAATCTTTATGATGAATGATGCACTCTTCATTTATTATTTATTAATTATCGAATGATACACCCCGGACCCATGGCACTCGCGCTCCCAGCAAGTTCTCCGGAACCAAACAATACAGTAAGTCAGCTAGCTTTGTCTTTCACATGGAAACTTTCTCAGTTTCTGTTGAGTGAAGATGATCCAGATGGTTTAACAATCAACAGGCATAAAGAGAGTAACAGAGCCGTTTTACAGTAAGTTATAAGACGAGAACACCCATTTACAAAGTAAAGCGGTTCTATATATGTGCAGGTCCTGTCCTGCCCAGTTGCCACTTTAACAAACCTACCACGTCTAACAGCACCTCAAGATTTAAACAATTACTAACTTGCATGAATAAGAAATGCAATGCTCACGACAAATGCACCTTTCTCGAACATGATTTTATATGTCTTATTTGCTTAGTCATGACAGAAGCGATAGGTTCGGATGAGGAGTATTTATGGAAGCTACACATACCTGATTCATCTGCATTTCCATTAATTCAGCCTGTAAGAATAGAAAATAGTTGTCATGAAGGGGAGAAAAGAAAATAGTGATCTGCAGTTTGCCTGCAACAGCATCGCAGGGTTGGTGAATTACCTGTTTTCTAAGTAGTTCCTGATTTATCTTTTTAAGTCTTGCGATATCTGCTTCCAGTTCCAAATTATACTCCTATTTCAAGTAGAAGACACGCATTTAAACCAAGATGCTGTACAAATATGCATATATGTATCTAAATAGCATCTAGGAAAACGGCTTATGTTTTAAGGAATTCAATGGTCAGAAACAAAAGAACAATACTTGTTCTTCTCAAAGGAACTTTCATAGAGTAATATTCTTTAGCTGCCCTCTCAATGATTCTGAATGACAGTTTCAGCAAATCCTCAGCAGAGGTACGAACCACAATAGCTGAAAAATAGGATGACCGCATATGCAGGTTCCAGGCTACTTACATGAGATACCCAAGCAAATCACCACAGCGGGATCCAAACTCTTTAATGCTTTATCCAACTTATTGATAGCTAAAAAACATCATATTTTGCTTGTTGGTTTAAAAAACAATGGACTGGCAAGACCTAGCCGGTGAACTTTTCCTGGTCTAATTAAGAGGAAAATCAAAGAAAAGCAATTTTCTAGCATCCTCACCTGCTTGCGAGCCCTTGACCTGGCAGCAGACTCCCTATTTTTTATCATTCTCTTGTGCCTTCTCTCAACTGCTTTCTCGAATACAGCTTTGGATTTTCTTCCACGGCCAAAAGCATTAGGAATTGGTGACAACGAGGATACATCTGCACTATTGTTGGAAATTGCATCCGGTGATACCTGATTTGCCGGAGAGCCCATTGGAACAGCAAAACCTGTACGGCCCAAATCCCCCAAGCACAGTCCTCCAGCCTGCCTGGCACCACTGTGAACTAAAGTTTTGTTTAAGGATGAGTGCGTAATTCCAATCACATCCCTTGACCCTGGACTTGCCATATGAGCTGTATTTGCTAGATGCAAAGAGGATGCAAATGGCATATTTTCCAGCTTTGGAAAAAGCAAAGCTGGTGGTTCAAGTGGCTGTGGCTGTGGCTGCGGTTGTTGCTGTAGCTGAGAAGGTCTAGTTCCAATAAAATCTAACACCGAACTAGCAGGCTTACTAGAGGATATGTCATTGTTTCCAGCAGCCACAGTACTGGCGAGACCATTACTAGTGAACCATGATAAATCTCCATGAGATCCATTGTCACTGGGCCTTGCCATCATTTGTGTGTCCTCCCTCACAACGCCAGCTTTCATTAGGAACTCCTCCAATGTCATCTCTCCCAAAGTCCGTTGCCTCTGTGGCAAATTTATATCGCCTACTCCTCCACTCTCTTCTATTTCATCCTCTGGCTCTTTGAACAAATCTTTCCACACTTCATCAACTGTTTTTTGACTAAGAGTCCGCAACAGAGTCAATGACCCCTGTCTCTGCAGATTCCCTACTTGACCACCTCCTTCCCCTCCATTACCAGAAGGCGCCATGCCTTGTAGTTGTAGTTGGCTCTCCTCAGCTGTCCATATGTTTTTTAGGAGCTCATCCATGTTCATGGATCCAAAATCCTTAGAAGGTCCACCCCATGTGCTCTGAAACTCATTAAAAGTCAAGGCATATATCGAGGGTTGTCGAGATAACGGCAGAATTCCCAGTTGCCTCCCGGTGCTTCTTTCGGCTGCCAGCACATCGGCAAAGTTTCCGAAGTTCATCTGAGGACCCATTCTGCAAGCTAGAATTTTTACATGCCCATCCAAGTGAAATGGATCAGTCCTTAATATCCTTCCATTCGTTTTCTTCCACTCATGTTCAGATAACAAATTGGCAACGATAATAGACGTGAGGCAGACTGAGGCAGTGAGAATATTCACGCATCTTTGAGGTTCAGTTCTAGGAAAGAGATGCTTATCAAACCATTAAAAAAAAAGTAGTACAAACTGGAAGAGCAATTGCTTGTTAACCGGCAGGAAACACCTCGGTTCTTTTCCATCCAACAAAACAATATGAGCTTGAAAACGGTCAAATCATCAAGAAGCTTGTGAGCATAAAGGGAAAAAAAAATCAACTTAAGTCCAAAGTACGCATAGAGCATGGAAATTTCAGAAAATTTTAAATCAACGAGAGACTGAAGCAGTACAGGGCATGAATTGCCAGACCCACAAGATGTCTCCCTCAACTTCCTTGCAGGAAATTCTGATCAATTTAAGACGTCAACCGCCTTTTGAACTGAAGCTCAGAACTAGACCCCAAAAAAAAAAAAGACTGAAGCTCAGAAACGCAAGCTAAACTAGATAAGACAAGATCAACTTCATATAGGAAAATAAAGAATCATGCCATAAAAAAGAGGTTGGAAATCTGCAAATAGCCGAACCATAACCTTCGCTAACTTCACACCTCGAATTTATCACTTGAAAATCTGCAAGCTTTACCACAGATAGAATAAACCAGGTGGTGGGTTCAAGAAAGAACACGAATCTAAGAACTCCCAACTTCAGTAAATTACTTTCCCGACCAGATCCCATTGGCCCAGAGAGTAACTACATAGAACTCGAGCTCACTAGCCAAGAATAAGAAGAAGCAGCGCGCTGTTTCCAAATGTAGAATCAAATTGGAAGCGAAGTAGGGAAAGGTGACGGTTTTTACCTGCGATTGCTATTTCGGGTAAAGTCGGATTTCTCTGAAACCGAATCAAATCTGTGAGGGGAATGAGTTGGGATATGACAAGTGTCGGACCTTATTCTGGACTCCGGACACGAGTCGACATTTAAGGAGGTTGGTGGTCGAGCTTTCCGAGGCTTATGAATCAAATTTTTTTAATTGGAGAGCCACAAAAAATCTGTAACGTGGGCCAATGGCGAAGGAGTTGAAACTTGTTGATGTGATTGTCGACCAATTGGGTTGAGAAGCGTGGCTCCATGCCTCACCGTATAATAGAGGAGATCTATGTTGAGCATCACGATGGATCCGATTATTTTATATTTAAAGATTTATTTTATGAATCGAACGGAACATTAAAATAATGAAGAAGATCTGATGCATATGCCAAGGTTTGATGTTTGACATTCAACAAATCATCAGATCGTATGATAGGTCTGAGAGAAGTCGATATGGGTATATTTAAAGGCTTACTTCATGTTTTCTTCTTTAAAATTTTTTGAATCGAACGGAACATTAGATCAATAAAGAAGATGTGATACATATGTCAAGGATTGATGTTTGACATTCAACAAATCATCGGGTCATATGGTAGGTCTAGGAGAAGTCCATACAGGGGAGTACACGCCTAATATCACATCGGGGGTGGAATAGTCAAGGTTGCATGAAAGCGGATTCGAATACCATGTAATCGCTCAAGCTAGAAAGGAAAAGGATTGTATTGATACTATGTATATGGTCTTTTATAGAGAAATGAAGAAGTGGTGAAGTTAAAGACGGTCAAGATGGGAAGGGCTATTGGGATCTTAATGCTCTTTCCATATCTCTATCCGAGTCTATAAGCAAACTTGAGATTGATCGGCAACAAGTTTGTTGGAACTCCAATTTGGGTTGGTGATTTTTGCCTTAAATCGACTTATAAGATTGCTTTGGACAATGAATGGAATGCTAGGCCAAGAACTGACTGGTCATGGATCTTTGAAATTGGGCAATGTCTCCATGACTATATTGCTGCTGAGCATATTGGGGCAAGAAAAGGGGTTGAACGTGCAGAATCTTTGCACACATACTATGCACATCCTTAAAGATTGTGAAACAGCAGGAGTAGCAGCAGCCACCATGGCAGATTTGCAGCAACATGATCTCTGGGATTGGATCGAGAGCAAGGTGGAAAACAACAACTTAGCTTCATTTGGCGTTGTTAGAGCAGGAGAATCCATAGCATTGCCGAGCAAACAAGCTGAGAACAAGGAAAAAGGATGAAAAAGGATGGACAGAGATAAATACAGATGGTGCCCCCTGCTTAATTATCTAATGGGTTACACCTTTAATAAGTGAAGCACATGAACTTCTTTCCATCTTCCAATCAAGTACCTAAAAACCTTCTTTTCATCTTCCAATCGAGTACATCAACTTTTCAAATGTGGGTTAATGCGAGACCTTCTTTAAAAAAGTTGCCACGCCACGTGCTTTTGCTAACGTGGCTCGCCTAAAATGCCAAAATAATGCCGTCTCCAATTAGGTATCGCGAACAAGCATCGAAGAATGCAAGATGTTTCTAGCCCATATGGAATATGTGAAGTTAACACACTATCTTAGGGAAGCCAACCTAGCTGTTCATTGGATTACCAAAGCCCATCGCCTCAAGATTCTATCTCCTAATTGGGTCTCAACCCTCCCTCCTAAGCCTCTATGGAATATTTTGTGTTCAGGGACTAACATGTCATTTTCTAGCAATCATCGTTTATGAATGAATGAAGGCTTATTTTCCAACAAAAAACAAAATTAGGTATTGGGTGATGAGGAGAGAGAGTGTTGACTTGGACGACCTTGGCCATCCAATTTGAAGAGGAAATTATCTAACGTTTCCGTCAAAATAAATCACAGCACTCACAAAAGGGAATGCCACGGTATTGACTACACAAATTCAACCGAAGAACGTCACAAACTTTTCAAAGTAATAGGAACATATGGAGAGTGCGTGCTTTGAAAATTAAACGCTTCTTCGTTCCGGCAATTTGACGGGCTCTAAGTGGGTTTCTATCTCATGGGATACGACAAGAGACGAGAGAATGTTCTCTAGATAGACGAAAGGCAAGAACCAATGTTGGTCATCACTTATTGACATGTCCCGATCTAATTAAAGCGACTGGGGACTTTGGCGTACGCCGTGAGCCCCATGCATGTGCACTGCAGATAATATGAGGCCTCAGCCTCTCAAACTGCTGCTCAGGTCCATTTCTACATCATATATTAGCGTAGAAAAAAAATATATTTATTATTTTTTAGTTTTGTGTGTATTGATGGAGTATAGATGTAAGTAGAATTAAATCATAGTAAATTATCTACAATATCCTGGCGGGCGTGGCTCCCCCCTCCTTGCACCATGTGGTGATGGGTGCTTGCTCTAGAATCAGAAATTCTTCAGCTATAATATGTGGTGTGTGTGTGTGTATGTATAGGTGGGCTGTTTCAAATGTCTCACCAAATAATTGTCTACTTTAATTGTCTACTTTAAGGCTATGTTTGGTAACGTTTCTGTTTCTCTATTTTTCTGTTCTTTTGTTCCTGGAAACAGATTTGGAACAAAAAACTGTTTGGTAACTTTTTGTTTTAAAAAATTATTTCTGTTCCTAGGAACAAATTTGGAACAGAAATAAGAAGTTAAAAAAAATTGCTTCTTATTCTCAAGAACAAAAAAAAGAATCAATTTTTTTCTTTCACTCTCACTCTTTCTCGCCACTCTTTCCACCGTCAACCGCCCACCGCCGGCCACCCCTACCGCCCACCACCGCCCGACATCGGCCACCACCCCCATCGCCGCCACTGCCCAACATCGACCACCACCACCTCCGACTGCCATCACCACCACCCAATCTCGCCCGAGACCGATGACCGCCGCCGCCATTGCCCAACGCTGCTGACGCTAACTGCCACCAACGGCCACCGCCCTTGCTGCCCATCACCGCCCGACACTGGCCACCACCGCTTTCACCATCACCGGCCTCCACCGTTGGCTATCGCCGCCGCCATGCCTGATACCGCCCAACATCGGCCACCACCACCACCGCCTGACACCACCAACGCTGACCGCCACCAACGCCAACCGGCACCGCCACTCTCGGTCTGCCGCCGCCTCCATGGATATTTTTTATAATTAAATGAAAAAAAATTAAGAATAGAAATTTTTAGAGTTGTACCAAACGCATTTCTGTTCTTTTCCTATTTCAATAATAGAAATTACCAAACACGGTCTTTTGCTCAGAAACTATTCCCCGGAACAGAAATAGAAAAAACTATTTCTGAATAGAAATTGTTCCCGGCAGTAGAAACGTTACCAAACGCACCCTAAATTATACAAAAAAATGTAAATGGTCTTATAACAGAGTTCAACTCATTATGCTGAAATTTGTCTACCATTTTTCAAGCATCCACAAGTGCATCTTCGGAAATTATTTTAGAAATTCTGCGAACAATGAATGATTTGGAAAACATTTTCCTAAAAAAAGTCGCTTATAAGAACGAACGAACGAACGAAAACTATTTCCACCATCCACAAAAATGTTTAGAGATAAATCGTTGTCCGTAATGAATATATTTTTCATTGGCCAATCAATTCGAGCGATAAAAGCGATCATTTTTTTGAAAATATTTTTCGAAATTATCCATTTTTCTCAAAACAAATGAAACTTAATTAAGATCATTAATTGCCTTCACTTGGTTTTTTCTATTTTTTTTGAAAATCTTAGGTAATTAGGCAATATGTATCGTGAAAAAATTGATATCCCATTAGGACAATGAAGTTGACTACTTGAAACTAAAGCCTAGCGATTGGATTTGGTTGAATTACTTTGTTCAAGGGATAGGAAATAATTGGGTTTGATCAGCAAATATTAGTGGTTCGAAATTTCAATGAGAGTAATAACAGGAATTCGACAATATGCTATGAATCCCTCGTGCAACCCGCTTGAGTCAGGGTTCCGACTTCAATGGTTGCGTTTGGTCGTCCGGATTTTTTGTCAGAATAGGACTGGATATGATATGATAAGAAATCCTGAGATTTTGTCATATCCTATCTACTATTTGGTGAACGGCAGATTTAAAATCAGATATACAACTAGACATCTTGGAGATTAACAAGTTAAGGCTACTTTTTAAAATTTTCTTTTCTCAAAATAGCTGCCTGTGAGGCTTTGGTGGCGGGGCGAGGAGGTTAGGGAGAGGGAATTATAGTTAGAAGTGGTTAGTTGATAGCGCCACCATCAGCCGCCGGCGGTGGTGGCCAACAGTGGTCAACGGTGGCGACGGGCGGCCTACAATGGCGATGGGAATGGGTGACGATGGAGGGCAACGGCGAGAAGGTTGGGATGAGAGAATTCTAGTTAAAGGCGGCCGGCCGGCAATGGCGATGGGCGGCCGACCGGCGAAGGCAACGGGCGGCTGACTGGCGAAGGCAACGAGCGGCCGGCGGTGGCGAGGGTAGGTGACGACGACGGGTGGCCACGGAGAGCGATGGCAAAGGGTGGTGGCAAGGAGGTTGGGGAGAGAGAAAGGAGAGTGAAATCCTATCTCACATTATTCCACCTTCCTCCTAGAATAATTTTATCCCCCCTATATCCCTTCTATATCCCCATTTATCCTATTCTGAACACTTACCAAACACATGATAGGATATAACATATCCTATCCTGTCTTTTATCCCGACGACCAAACGCAGCCAATGGGTCATACTCAGGCTAGCAGGGATTTCCATGGATCTTGAGGATTAGTTGGATGGAACTCGGATCGCCCAATCATTAAAAGGAAAAAAGAAGAAGAAATTGCTCGAGTTAATATTTATAGATTTATTTTGCTCTCATAGAAAATTATTAGGGATTTATAATCTAAATTGAAGAAGGTGGATAATTAAAGAATCAAAATCAAGTCAAGGATATTTTATTGGCGAGGCCAACCAGATTCACAGCTCAGCAAGAGATAACGGGGTCAACTTGCTTATCTGGACAGAAGTTACCAGAATCAATTCTCAGCTTACATGTGAAGCAAAATACTAGCGAAAACGACACCCCACGACACGTCATTGACTTCTTTCTTCTTCATCTTCCCTGAAGTTTAGCCCTAATTTTCGCACACAATAATAGATATGTTGATAATTATTAAAAAGAAGAAGATAAAGTTGATCAAGCTGTGCATGCAGTGGATTTTACCTTTTTATTTTTTTTCATCAATTTTAAGATGATAATAACTACGTGCAATATCCTTAAAAATAATAGAAAAATTACCAAACAAATCATAAATTTATTGTTTCAATTTCGACAATTTAGCCCAAAAAATTAATGCGAAATTCCATTGTAGTCAGTCCCATCAACTTTTTGCCGAAAATCACTCCGTCACACGTCACATTAGCTATTTTCAACAAAAATTAGCCGAAAAGACTATATCGAAAAATTGGCCAACGATTTCGCACAAAAATTTCTAGACATAATTGACATCCATATAATAGGTTTAAAATTGATCGAACAATTTCCCCTAAAAGTAATATACCCATTAAAAAATTGGCCAGTGCATATCAAAAAGTTACTCCAATAATAATATGACTTCAGATATTAGGAAAATTTGAAAAAAGAAAGGAACTGTCAATAATCTAATTATGGCAAGTCCAAGCAAGACACAGCTTGTCCCTCGAACGATCCAACGTGGCCATTTCGAATTAACTAGGTTACCAAATCCTCGTTCGTTCCTAATAAAATGGCAATTATCTCTCCAATCCCACAACAGCCAGATTTCTCAATTCAGAAGTGGCAACAAATCTCGTGCCTCCCTATATAATCTCCCTCGCCCAACAGTAACATCCTTAAATCTCTCTCTTTTTAGTCTTTTTCGAACTTCCAAACCCTCGGCCGCCGCAGCCCACCACCCCCCGAAGAGGCCGCCGCCATGTCGAGGCCTGGCGCGCCACCCCCCAGGCTGGGGCCGCAACGGCCGCTCCACAAGCAGCACTCGTGGTCCCCGGACGTGCTCCGCGAGGAGGCGTGGCAGCGCAGGAAGGGGAGCTTCAAGGGCCGGCGCGCGAGCGTGACGGACGACGACCTCGACGAGCTCAAGGGCTGCATCGAGCTGGGGTTCCGGTTCGACTCGCCCGACGTCGATCGCAAGCTCTCCGACACCATCCCGGCCTTGGAGCTCTACCATGCCGTCAACAAGCAGTACCACAGGAGCCTGTCGAGGTCGTCGTCGGTCGAGTCGTCGCTGTCGCTGTCGTCGCTGGTCGAGGATAACAACGACGCCGAGAGCACCAGCTCCATATACGATCCAGGTACGTACAGTACAGATCGATGGATCGAAATCGAACGTGAAGGGCACGTGTATCGTTCTTTTTTCCTGACGCTTTTCTCGATGTGGAACTGAAGGTGATGATCCCGAGACGGTGAAGACGAGGCTGAGGCAGTGGGCGCAGATCGTGGCGTGTTCGGTGCGGCAATCTTCGTCTCCTTCCTCACATTGATCGGCGCCGGCGACCCCAAAACCAATTGTTGTATATAGGAATTGATATACAGTAGTTGATAGGTTTGATTTGATTTGATTTTCTCTTCCAATTATTCGTTTCATAACATCTCTTCTCTCCCCTATTTTCTACTCTTTTCAGGACCTTAGCTATCAATATAAAATAAAAAATGAATTCTTTTTTATTTGGGTATTACCTATAATTGTAAAAATCTCTTTTTGAATCTTATGATGAGGATAAATGGAGTAGGTGAAGACTGTCAATGGGGGCTGTCAAGCAATCACTAATTTCGACAGGCTTTATTTCCTATTTTTTGGAGCACGAATATGGTAAGACATTGTTATTTTGGAATTTCTTTTTGGATAAATTATTAGATGGCAGAACAGTGTTAGGTTTGCGTGGGATGTAATCTGAATGGAGTCAATGCTTTTATTAGAGGAAAAATTAGATACATTGCAAAAAATATATATATATTTTGAATCACAATAATAAATACGATAGAAGTTGAGGAGGTGATTCGAGGTGACTAAGGCCACGAAGTAATTCAGCTGACTCAAACCATGATGTAAATCCTTGCAAGTCCTCTAGATTCGCCATGCCTTTGATCGAACAACAGAGGTAGAATTGTCCGACGCATGTGGATTACATAAGAAAAGTACAATCAAAATGTACTTATTTTACCTTTTTTTTGGGGGGTGGGGTGAATTTGTCACTTCAACGGTCGGTAACCAAAATACAAACGAGAGGGATATTTGTTGGCCCAATTATTCTTCTTACTACTCTACGATGAAATTTCTCGCAAGAATAATAAGTTGGGTATGCACAGATCACTTTGTATTTGAGTTAAAAGTGGAGAAGGATCATATAATCTTAGAAAGACATAAAATATTAACACATAGCATCATTATGTACCTCTCCAACAATTGAAGAAAGAAACTGTGGGGAAAATGCCATATCGCACCTCCTAATTGTGAGTTATACTGCTCTATGTCGCTGTTAAATTGGGCCATTGGCAATGGCATGTCTACCTACGCGATGTGCCAAACACAGAAAGATGTTAAGTCTAGGATTGGACCCAACAAGGGTGGGCTTCTTGGTACTCAGGAACGAAGCTCAGAAGAAATGGACCCGGTTTGAAGCCCAGTTCAGTCATTAGATGTTCTGCTCTTCATGACCAATTTGATCCCACCAAGCTCCTCCATATTCGCTCAAACGTTTTTGTCCCAGCTAGTGGTGAAACGTGCGTGCGAACATCCACCGGTGACATGTTTCATTCCGTTGCGAAGTCGAATGTTTTGTGATACGTCTTCCCAATTATCTCGACGCACAGTAATGCAACGAGCAAGCATGTTTCTTTTCGAATGCTTGTATAGACGGGCAATGTATATATCATGACGATAACACGCATGATTAAATCTATCCATCACCATTACAAGTATGAAACCGTCGTAACCAATTTGAAGTACCCGCGAAGGATTCGACATGAAAGAGTAACATTCGTGCTTATTATATATACCCCTCCAACTCTCTCCCTTGCCAAATCATCTTTCTTAACAATGATAGATTATTGGATAAAAAGACATGTAAAGTAAGTCCTTTTTATGGAGTGTTTCGACAGAGCCAACCTATAAAGATGATACTCAAAAAAGAAGACATGATTAATACACGAACGCATAACACGTTGCTGCACTATTAAACGTCACGACAATCGCATCAAAGATCTCCGAACTAGTTGCACTATTAGAAGTCACAACAATCGCATCAAAGATCTCCGAACTAACCTATAATGCCTTTCCAACTAATGGAGTAAGTTTGAGTGTTATCTTCACGATTAATAGACCATCCATCGCCAAAACCTACTAAGAGAGACCTCTTGAAACTTCAGATCTCAGGTACCCCCTTCGATCAGCAGGCCTGCCTACCTACTCTTGTGGGTGGCACTGTGCTTTTTCAGATTTTATCTTTTCTTGCCAAGTGACCTTAGTAGACCTCCCTGACTTGGAACCTGGCTAGTGCGGGTGGGGGAACCACGAACTAGGAAGGAAGGAAGGAGTGCTAGGAATTTTGAATATTCAATCAAATTCGTTCGCTTGCATTGACTTCCAAGGAGAAAAATCTCCGCTTGTGGTCTGACTTCCCAAAACAACATCCTCTTCCGTTTCTGATCGACCGATGATATCGAAGAGAAGACGAGAAGACTCCCGAGACCACACCAGACTTTCTTGTCCCAGACCCGCGTTCGCTTCTTTCGAATTATCTCGATCTCCCAGCTCTTGAGGGACCAGGTGCTACAAATCCGTGTTGTTTCCGAAGGAGATGGAGAAGTTGGCGAATCTCGCTTCGAATCAGAGATTCTCCAGAGTCGCACATGCCCACGAATCTCTGCCCACTGCCAATGGAAATCTGGCGGCTCCCAAGAAGAGATGGACCAACTTCATGCCTCTCTTCGTGATTCTCGTGGTGGTTGCGGAGATCGCGTTTCTGGGTCGGCTTGATATGGCCAAGAATGTTGCTTTAGTCGATTCTTGGGCCGATGTGTTTCACCGTTCGCATCCTGCGGGCGAGCTGCCCCTGAACGGCGAAGATTTCGCCGTCAGGTTGGAGAATAGTGACCGGAATGCGAAGTCGGGGACGGAAAGTTGCGAGGAGTGGTTAGAGAAAGAGGATGCCGTGGTCTATTCTAGGGATTTTGACAAAGACCCTATTTTGGTGTCTGGTTCTGAGAAGGTTGGGTTTATGTGCATTGGTTAGTTTTATGTCAAATTGATTCTTTGTTTGATCCATTAAGTTCGTTAATTGTTCTGCTTGTTGCTTTAACGAGAATGAGTAACTGTAGAGGATGCTGTATTTTTGGGCTATTGGCGACATATAACGTGTCGATTGAATTGTTTGCTGTAGTTTGGATTATTAAAAATGAAGATTTTCTGCAACTGACTTGGAATGGACAAGCAAGAAATAAATGCTTAGCTACTGAGTCATGATTCACATAACACAAGGAAGATAAACAGGCTAGGACCTGTACCTCTTTTTTTTTATCTTGTCTTCTCTTCCATGTTTGCTTCATACTGGTTCATGTCTATGTGAAGGGAGTCTTTAAAAAACCGAGCATTCGAGAAGGAATTTGCCACTATAAAATGACATTGAAGTTGCATACGTGAGGATGTTCAAGTTTGGCAGTTACTGTTTGTAACTTCTCATCTTCTTCCTTTAGCTGGTACTATTATTATCTCAAGGAAAATTCTAGTTCCACTCCCTTTAGTCTGAATTGGTTTCAGCTACGTGTTTGAGCATTCCACTTGAGATGTTGGAGTTCCTCTCTATGCTTGAATAGTTGTGGTTCAACTCTGACTTTTGGGTGTGTTTCTAGCACAATGTTATAATGAGCTGTCAGTGTGATTTGGTTGGAATGGTTCTTACAATATTATGCTTAAAATATAGTCATCCTTTGGCATCCTTAATACAGGAGTGGAAGACATGCACTGTCGGATGTAAGTTTGGGTTCAGTTCAGATAAGAAACTTGATGCGCAGTTTGGATTGCATGGGCAAGACGGAACAGCTAGTATACTTAGATCAATGGAGTCTTCACAGTACTATGCAGAAAATAATATTGCTCAGGCACGACGGTGGGTAAGCACTATCTGTATTGACTTGATTGGAGTGTTGTAGGTTCAAGAAGATTGTGTAGTCCTATATTTGGAGTTCCTTAATTGTTTAGTATGGTGGACATATGTTTTTGCAGTATGAGCTTTTTTAACAATTAAGGGAAGCAATGAGCTTGGTGTAATTTTCCCCATGCATAAGCTTATGCATGAGAGAGAGAGAGAGAGAGAGAGAGAGAGAGAGAGAGACAAAGGGAGACAAAGGGGTTGAGACTGTTGTTTAGAACTGAATCACTTTGCTTGTTATGTGTAGTCTGATAGTTTCATTTATAGTGACCGTGGAGAAAAGATGTAGCCTTGGGGTCGTAGGCTGCTACCAGTATATAACATGGGAAGAAGTTCAAAAGTGTGTAATCCTGAATAGTGTGCATGTAGTTATTTTACTAAAAAGTGGCAAGTTTGTGTAATTCACAACTGTAAATCTCATTTATCCCCCAAAATCTGATTATTCATTTCTTTTGCATTTTCGTGAGGGCATATGAGGATTCATTTCCACCTATTTAATCTGCGGCATCAAAGCGAAATCCATGATCCTGAAGCGGTTTACTTGATTACTAGATCTAAACTCAGAATTACTCAGATCACTGCCAAACAATCATGCGCAGGGAAAAGACTTATCTGGAGACGGTTATATTAATTCTGAGAGTCGCTTTGTCTGTTTTACTGATCCATGTGGTCAAACTTCCGCTGTTATTAAGATAAGAACACGTGATGCAAGAGACAGAAATTTTTATAGATTAATGACATAAGACTCATTTTTATAGATTACAACGATAATGACTGATGCTGCCTCTATGCAAATGTTCTAAATTACAATGCTAGCAGAATGACTGGGTTGCATCATCACTCTCCATTCCTTTTCTTGCTATTTTTCTTTATGGTGATCTTAGATGTCTTGTGCTACAGGAGGGGCATTGATATCGTGATGACAACTAGTCTTTCATCTGATGTTCCAGTTGGATATTTTTCATGGGCTGAGTATGATATTATGGCTCCCGTGCAGCCAAAGACTGAGAATGCCATCGCAGCTGCCTTTATTTCTAACTGTGGGGCTCGAAATTTTAGATTGCAAGCTCTCGAGGCTCTTGAAAAGACTAAAATAAAAATAGATTCATATGGTGGCTGCCATAGGAACCGAGATGGGAGAGGTGAGTGCTATTACTTTTAGCTGCTTGATCTGAAAATGAATACTGTTGTATTATAGAAGTATTTCATTAGTTTAGGTTTTGTAGCATTATGTGCAGAAAAATATTGTCATTGTCACTGACTCACTGGACAGCATCACCTTTTTTAAATCTTTGTGGCTTCCTTTGGCCTTGTTCACTTTGATAAACAAATGGATTTGGGATGTCAAAAGCATACTTACACTTCTGTTAGAATGATGAAGGTTAGCTCTATGCTGTTCCATGAATCTGTGTATCTCACTCGTGCATTTTAATATCTGAACGATTCATCTCTGTATATTCCATACGGAACATGAGCGGTGAAGACTTGTTTTATAGAGTAGGGCCAGCATTAATCTACTCTCTAACCGACTTAATAAGATTACCATGAGCAATAGAACTCCTAATGCCAATAGGCATGCGGCCCCATTGGTAAAGGGATTGGTGGGGGCATGGGGATGCTAGTATCATAGGCACGGGGTTCAACTCCTGCGCACTGCAAAAAGGCAGAGCAAAAGTCAGAGAGAGAGATATGACAAACCAAAAAAAAAAAAAACTGCTAATGAGTCCAATAGTTGAGAAACTTATCATCCAGCATGAAGTACTGGCGCTCAAATGTGTGAGAATCATATATCTGCAAGTTTTTTGACCAGTGATATTCCAAAAGAGAATAGAGTCGGATGGAGCTGTTCATATCTTTTGTAACTGTATCTACTGTATTTTGCAGTGGACAAAGTGGAAGCTCTGAAGCGCTACAAGTTTAGTTTGGCTTTTGAAAATTCTAATGAGGAAGATTATGTCACTGAGAAATTCTTCCAATCGCTTGTTGCCGGTAAATGGTGTTCTTTGTCTGCTTAAGTTTTCCCAAATAGATATAGTTTTGTTGAAAAGTTTACCCTTTCTCCCATTTGATCTCCTGGGTGGTTCTCTCTTTTTGGGATTTCCCAAATTCAAAGACCAAGTTATCCAGCTCTAGTCTTTCTAAATTTCAGTACTTACTTCTTCTCTTTGGGGCAGTCACTTGAACTATTTTCGTCCATTGAGCTAGTTTGTCCTAGACAGACACCGGCAATTATATCTGTCTGTTTGTAAAATTTCAGCAAGTTGATTACCTGTGACATAATAAATTTTGCAGGTTCTATACCTGTGGTTATTGGTCCACCAAACATTGAGGATTTCGCACCTGCTCCTGGATCATATTTACATATCAAGGAGTTAAAAGATGTTCCAAAAGTGGCCAAGACAATGCAGTACCTCTCAGAGAATCCTGTTGCATACAACCAATCGTTAAGGTACTCTCTCTACTCTCTCTCTCTCTCTTACACACACACATACACACACATGCATAGTTTTTTTTCTTTGTTTGTTCTTTTCTTTTTGGGAAAAACCCACTAAAAATCCCAAACTTTGCCCTTTGTGACACATTTATCCCAAACGTTTTTTTGTGATATGAAAATCCCCAAACTTTGCCCTCTGTGACACATTTACCCCTAACTTTTTTTTGTGACACCAAAAACTCCAAACTTATACTTGTGTAACACATTTAACCCACATGAAATAAAAAGAGACATTTACGCCCAAGCTTTTTTTTTTTTCATTTTTTTTTTATTAAATAGAATATTCAAAAATATTTTAAAATATTAAAAAAAATGGAAAAGGGGGAAAAATGGGGGAAGGGCGGGAAGCCCTCGCCGCCCCCGTCGCCGGAGGGGGCTTGGCTGGGTGAGGGTTGCCGTGCCCTCGCCCGCGGCCGGCGAGGATTGCCGATTCCTTGGTGACCCTCACTAGTCCTGGCCGAGCCCCCTCCGGCGGCGACGAGGGCCTACCACCCTTCCCTTGTTTTTCCCTTTTTTTTTATTAAAAAAAGGTAAAAGACAAAAATGCCCTTGATTAGGCAATTTTTTGGGGTAAATGTGTTACACGGATAGAAGTTGGGGTTTTTTATGTCATAAAAAGAAGTTTGAGGTAAATTTGTTACACTATACAAGTTTGGGGTAAATGTGTCACACGGGTACAAGTTTGAGGTTTTTTGTATCACAAAAAAAAGTTTGGGATAGATGTGTCACAGAGGGCAAAGTTTGGGGTTTGTGGTGGCATTTACCCTTTCTTTTTTGATTTGCTCATTATGTTCTGATTCTGAGGATATGTGACTTGAGTTGTTCTGTGCTTTGGAATTGCAACTAATTCTGTTCCTGAAGGACTTTGATATGAATGTGGCTCTATTAGGTGGAAGTATGAGGGTCCATCCAATTCTTTCAAGGCCCTCGTGGATATGGCAGCTGTTCACTCATCATGCCGTCTTTGCATTCATCTTGCTACCACGATCAGGCAGAAAGAAGAGAAAAGCCCAGGTTTCAAGAATCGTCCATGCAAGTGCACTCAAGGCTCAGAAACTGTACACCATTTGTTCGTGAGAGAAAGAGGAAGGTTTGAGATGGTGTCCATTTACTTGAGGTAAGCACCTTGATATGTATAAAACTATTGCCGCACAGCAGCAATTTTTCTATACATTTGACATGTAGGATAAATCTATCAGTCCATCCCTTTGTTAAACCTAGTCTTCCTTGATGTTTCTTTTTTGATGTTCCAGTAGAATTTTCAACTTATTTAAATGCTCATACAGAAAACTCACGCTGGAGGCCCTGGAGTCTGCAATTTTGCGGAAGTTCACTTCTATGAACCATGTGCCAATTTGGAAGGAAGAAAGACCTGAAAGCATAAGAGGAGGGAATGAACTTAGAATTTACAGAATATATCCTGTTGGCTTGACGCAGAGGCAGGCTCTGTATACGTTCAAATTCGAAAATGACGCTGACCTAAGGAGTCACGTGCAAAGCAACCCATGTGCGAAATTTGAAGTGATTTTTGTCTAAAGTAGTTTCTCATCCTGACTACAGTTTGGCAGAGCGGGCCATTTGTGCATTTCCTGCTGTGGGAATTCGGGAGGAGGTGAACATGGAACTAATCAGATCGATGCCTTCCAGTCCACCGTCCTCTTTTGCATATCATGCTCATGCAAGTGATGGATGGAGCGATAAATTTAGCAAAGAATTGACGGAATACTTATCGAGCTCGCTGCGGCAAAGCTCAAGACTTTTGATCATTGTGTTTGCCCATGACGGAAGCTGGTCTAAATTATTTCGGTGCAGGGTCATTAGATTAGTTCTCGGGTCGTGACCTTTGATGTATTTCTTCGACTCTTTGAGGTGGCGATACAGGAATTCATGGTTCAAATCTCGATCTTGTACGAATGTGTTGTCCTATTTAGTTATTGGAACTAGAAGAGTGATGGACATACTCCACTCCACGACAATCTATTGGGGACTTTCAATATCCAGGTTGGTGTGTTGATTTTATCCTTGCCCCCTGAGATTGCACATCTAGAAAGCTTGGCACCCAACCGCTGCAGTTGAACTCAGTTCTTCTGATATGAATCAATAATTGGAAGCTTATAATTGTCTGAGGAACATCTGAGAGAAGAGAAAATAGTTGGAAATCAACTCTCAATAACTTGTTCGGCACATCATTTGCTGAAGCAGATCTAATCATGAGCCTGGTGTGGCTCAATGGGGTCTGTCCAAGTCCACCAGGTCTGAAGCTGGGACGGTTGTGGGGACTGGCAAGCATATTCCTTTCCTAAGAAGTTGCAATCACGTGGGTTCAATACGCGCAAAAACTTTTAAGATCAGAATCCCATCTGGGGCTCCATATTGATCAGGTTTATGTTGAGGCGGGTGTACTGAACCGAATACGAACCAAACCGAAATTTTGGTTCAGTTTGGGTTTTCGATTTTCGGAACGGAGAAGAGAGACAAAGATTAGGGTTTAGAGCGATTTTGGGAGGGGTGAGAAAGAAGAAAAATTTTAAGTTGGGTGTTCAGTTTTTGTTGAGAATTTATGTTCGGTTCGAATTAACCGAATCGAAATAGCCTGAACCAAGAAAGAAAAAGGAACAATTATTGTTTCTATTATCTGAATCGAAAATGCACGAAATTTTGATTCTGTTTTCCGGTTCGATTCTGACTCCCCTACGTTGCAGTACTTGACTTTCCTATCTTGGTTGAAAGCACATTCCATTTGAGACTTGATTACAGGACATTGTTGGGCCGAATCGAACTTAGCACCAGATGAATAGAATACACTTGGATGGATCATCTTCTAGGATTCATCCTGCTTAAAAAATTGCTACTTCTGGTTAAACCTTGGTCATTATTTTAATGTTGGGCAAACAACAAGGAAGAGGAGAGGAGGAGCAACACTTCAACCATTATAACTCCTCGCATTAAGGCTCCATTTGTTTCGCGAGAAATGAAAGATTTGAAAAATATTTTTTAGAAAAATAATCGCATATATCTCTTATAAAAAATAAATGAACAAAGAATATTTTCATCGTTTATAAAGATATTTAGACATAAAAATTTGCTGATGATAATGAAAATGTTTTTTATTTATGAATTATTTTAAACGTTATAAATGATCGATTTTTGAAAATTATTATTTAAATAATTTATATATTGTGAAATAAACGGAAGTCAAGGTCGTTTTATTTAGATACTAAAACATAATCGACTCCTAACTCCATGGTTCAGGAATCAATCAATATGTGCCACGTGTTGTGGGGGTTCACTGTGTGGCGGCTGTCTCTCAGAGGGTGACCTTTGGCTGCTTTGGAAAGGTCCACAAATTCTCAATTCCTGCATAAGCCCACGTGTCTCATAAACCATTGGGCGGATGCAATTAATGGATCCTCAATTTTTTTATTACGAGCTCAAACTCAGCACAGAAAAAATAACAAGTTACCACTTGAGGCTTTCACTATTTGTCTTACTACTAGGCAGGCTTCACGGATGCCGTGTTTTTGATAATATCTTTTAATTGTTTTATATCTAAATAATTTCAAAATTTGGATGAGAATTTAAATGAAGTCTTTTAAGGATTTGCTTAGATTATCAAGGGGTGACCTTTGGCTGCTTTGGAAAGGTGCACAAATTCTCAATTTCTGCAAAAGCCCACGTGTCTCATAAACCATTGGGCGCCTCAACATCGCGGCCATAATTTTCTCAAGTTGTCTTCTTCCTGTTGTGTTGTCCCCACCACGCAAGCCAAGGGGGCCTGTCCCTTGTCAAAACCTAATGATGTTATTTATGACTGTAGGACCTTGGCAAAAATAATGAAACAGTACCCAGAAACACACACAGTAGTTTTGCTCCATTGAGAGATTGTTACTTTGCTTTGGAGATATTGAACTGAGAGTTGATAATCTTAAATGAGCAGGAAATCCCAAAGTATAGAGCATTGTCAGTTGGATTCTCATACGGACTGAACTGAAAATGATCATCGACCATTTTGGAGTCGGCTAGAAAAATTTTTACTGGAGAAGATTGTGATCACTTCCTGATTGGGTCAATAAGTCTCGGGCAAGGAACCATTGCCCGTCTTGTCTTGTCTTGTCTTTTCTTTTCTTTTCACCCTTTTTTCTCAGGCTGGAGCACCACAATCGCAGATGTTCCTCACTGATAACGTTTTCTTTGGTTTTTTCCCCCATGGCGGGACAGTCCAGAGGGAGAGTAGACTCAAAAGGCCAAATTGGTTGACAAGACACGAAATCTTATGTCGGAAAACCAGATTAGGTAATTGACAGTTAGCCCACTGGTTGGTTTCTCACGAGTAGCATCATCACCTCCTCTCCAAATACTAATGAAGAAACTAAACTAGCTTAGCTAATTTTTTGAAATGACCCCTTGACCAACAGCAAAAGTCATTTGATCCTTGCAGCCCAAGTTGCAGCCACCAACAACTCCTGACCCAGATATAGTAAAGATCACAGGCACTCAAAATGAAACGGCAATAGAAAATATAGGAACTATTTGGATGATACCATTCGGCAATAAGGACATTCCAAACATCTTGTCCCTTCTTCCCTCACCATCCATGCATTTCTCCATCTCACCTCAAGGGGACCAAGAAAAGGACAAATGATATCTGACCTTTAGCAACACCCAAGAGGCCATTTCGTCAAGCTTCTCTTCCTCTCCTTTGATCCTTTCCATCTCTCCTAAGGTCCCAACAACAACCTTCATAAGGCCTAGAAGATGCTAACGTCTATGTCTCACTCCATTGAAGCGCATCACAAACAAGGAGCTCTTTGTCTGGAGCGACACATAAGCATTGCACCATGTCTTCCATGTCCATCCGCTTTCTCTCATCTCCCTTCCCATGTCAGAAGAGTTCAGCTTCTGTCTCCCCGACAAAGGCGTCTGCAGCTACCACCCGGACGGGTGCCCCACCTCCGCCGAGGGTGGAGGAGGCAGACATAGCGAGGCTGGAGCCAAGGGTGGAGGAGAGAGATGGGTATTGGGTGCTGAAGGAGAAGTTCAGGCAGGGCATAAATCCTCAGGAGAAGTTGAAGATTGAGAAAGAGCCGATGAAGCTGTTCACGGAGAGTGGTGTTGAAGAGCTTGCGAAGATGTCGATAGAAGATATCGACAAGGCTAAGGTAACCAAGGATGATATCGATGTAAGGCTCAAGTGGCTTGGCTTGTTTCACAGGAGGAAGCATCAATGTGAGTCTACACCGTATTTAATAATGTTTGTATCTTTTCAATATGATCTGCCTATATTTCTTTTCCTTTTATGCTCTACACTGTATTGCGGGTTGATAAATCCTCCTCTTCATAAGAGCTCGAGTCCCATTCAATCTGAATAACCTCACAAGCCAAGAAATTACTCTTCCTCTTCTCTGCATCTGCACTGATATCTGCTTTATTTGAATTCTAAAGAAAATGTGTGGCCCATCAGTTGCAGACAATTCTCCGACATTTATGTGACCCTGCAAAAGTAAGAAGATTGATAGACCAGTCTTTACCAAAGTATGATCCATAGGGATAATAAAGGATATAATACTTGCAAATAGTTTGCTGAACAAATGGCAAGGTCACCTAAAGCGCTAATCTAGTCTCGTTATAATTTGCGTCTATGGTGTTTAGATGGTAGATTCATGATGAGGCTGAAGCTGCCGAATGGGGTGACAACAAGTGCACAAACCCGATACTTGGCTAGCGTCATCAGAAAATATGGAAAAGACGGGTGTGCAGATGTGACCACCAGGCAGAACTGGCAGATTAGAGGGGTGATTTTGCCTGATGTTCCGGAAATACTCAAGGGCTTGGCCGAAGTTGGCTTGACCAGCCTCCAAAGTGGCATGGACAATGTGAGGAATCCTGTTGGAAACCCCCTGGCAGGCATCGATCCTGACGAGATAGTCGATACACGGCCTTATATTAATCTACTGTCCCAATTCATCACCGGGAATTTCCAAGGAAATCCCGCCATTACAAACTTGTGAGTTCTCTCTATTTCAGTTTATAGCTTTGATATTCTTTAGCATGATCGTCCTTTGTTATGACCGACTGTCTTCAGGGGTAACTAACTATCATGTTACTGCAAATTGGCAGCAATTAAGTAGTGCCTCTATCGGTCAGAGAATCTAAGAGAGCCAAAAAAAAATAACTAAGAGAGACACCAAAATGACTTATTTGGAAAGTCTTTGAGTTTACAATGTTTCAGTCAACGAGCTCATGTGCATCAATACTGTGCAGGCCTCGGAAATGGAATGTCTGTGTGATCGGTTCTCATGATCTTTATGAGCATCCTCACATCAATGACCTTGCTTACATGCCTGCAATGAGGAACGGACAATTTGGATTCAATTTGCTAGTCGGTGGATTCTTTAGCCCCAAGCGTTGTGAGGAGGCAATTCCTCTTGATGCCTGGGTCTCAGCAGATGATGTAATCCCTGTGTGCAAAGCCATTCTTGAGGCCTACAGGGATCTTGGAACCAGAGGAAACAGGCAGAAGACAAGAATGATGTGGTTAATTGATGAACTGGTAAGCAATGATGGGGTTAATTCCAAATGGATGTTCTATTTCTCTTCTAGGAGGTCTCACCGGTTAAAATTTTTTAGTTTATTCATCCTGTTAATCTGATGAACATGTGAACTCTTCAAAATAAATGCAGGGTATTGAAGGATTCAGGTCAGAGGTAGCAAAGAGAATGCCCCACCAGAAACTAGAAAGAGCATCTAATGAGGACCTGGTTCACAAGCAATGGGAGAGGAGGGATTACCTAGGGGTCCATCCACAGAAGCAAGAAGGCTTTAGCTTTGTTGGACTTCATATTCCGGTCGGTCGGGTCCAAGCAGATGACATGGACGAGCTAGCTCAGCTAGCTGACGATTACGGATCAGGTGAACTCCGGCTCACCGTGGAACAGAACATTGTCATTCCAAACGTCGAGAACTCAAGAATTGACACCTTGCTCAATGAGCCTCTCTTGAAGAACAGATTTTCCCCCAGTCCACCTCTTCTCATGAAAGGACTTGTTGCGTGTACCGGCAACCAGTTCTGTGGCCAAGCCATTATTGAGACAAAGGCTAGGGCTCTGAAGGTGACTGAGGAAGTGGAAAGGCTTGTTTCCGCGACCAGACCCGTGAGGATGCACTGGACTGGATGTCCCAACAGTTGTGGACAAGTACAAGTAGCTGATATCGGGTTCATGGGGTGCATGACAAGGGATGAGAAGGGGAAGACTTGTGAGGGGGTGAATGTATTCTTGGGTGGTAGAATTGGGAGTGACTCGCACTTAGGAGATGTCTATAAGAAAGGTGTTCCTTGTAAAGATGTGGTGCCTTTAGTTGTTGACATACTGGTCAAACACTTTGGAGCTGTTCTCAGAGAGAGGGAAGAAGCGGAAGATTGATTTTATGCTGTGTAGAAATCAACATGTTGTCCATACAAGAACCTCCGGTGGGATGCCAATGATTGAAGGGATTGTAAACTATACTCATCATTAGGATTTACATATGATTCCAGGCGAACTTTTAGCGCAATCATTTGGCAAATGATTGGTATCGGTAGTCGCCTTGCTCAATAGACAGTTCTTCAGGGAAACCATGTACTGGGGGGCTGTGGGCACAACAGGTGTGGTTTTTCCACTTCGAATGGATGGTCAGCCCTGGGAAACAGACGAGAGATATCCATATAATTCTACTAGTACTCATGATAACATCAGCCTAATAAGTCTAATTTTTGCTGTTATTATTGCTTTTCAGTGTGAAAAGGTGTAAGCGCACAAGGGAAAGCTTGATGTATGGAGGCTTTTTCACTGGTTTATAATCTTCACTGAGATCCAGTTCACCTTATACAGTTTTACTTCTCCAGCTTTAATTTTCAGACACCATTATTTTGAAGAGTTCAAAGGGGAAAAATAAAAAAACCACCTCCTTTTTCATCTACTTGTCCCTTCTGTTCTAATGGTCATCGAGCTAAGAATTTGTTTGATTAAACTCCCAATTCCAGGCAGTTTGCTCACATAAATGTTTGACCTTTTTATTCACCGGCTATGTGAGTCGATTCGTAGTACTCAAAAGGACATGAAAAATTATCAGGAAAACAATTATGGATGGCTAATGTAAATTTTAAAGTAAGCATACTAGCTTTCTGATGCAATGCAGAACCCTAGATCACATCAGCTCTAGCAGTTAGCCACTGAGACAAAAGTACAGTTTAATTAAAGTGTAGACTAGAAAAGAAAAACTACTATAAACTACATTCAACAATTTAACAATTTAATACACGTCCAATATGTGAAAAAGCTTGAACACAGCAGAACTCAACCTATCTACTGCATAGGTAGGTATCGTCTGAATCAGTACCAGAGTTTCTTAGAAATCCAATGGCATTCCAAACAACTTATTAATATCATCCATGGCCTCCTTAGTAAAGACAGTTGGCTCAAACAAGTCGCTTTCTCTTGGTTTTCCTGATGGTTGTGGGGCCATCTTATGTTTAGGATGTTTTATGTCATCGGAAAGAATTGAAAACCCAATATCGCTCTCCCTGTCAAAAGCTTTTGCAGCTGATATTCCTGGATCCACGACTTGTTCACGTTCCAATTCATCATCAGGAAGTATCAGAAATCCACTATAATTTTCCTCCTTTTCCAGTAACTTTTCCCGCTTCTTTGATCTTCTAGTTCTTACAAATTCTATTGGCTTTCCAAACATGTTATTTATGTCCTCCATGGCCTCTTTCAAGTTGATGGTGGGTTCTACTAGGCCATGGTGGCAAACATTCTCCACCACTGGCTCATCCAATATGGTAGAACCAACAAACTTGCCAACGACTGTATCCTCTCTGAACTTTCCTCCGGATGAGCTTGCTATACCCAGCTCATCAGAGGTTTCAGGAGCAAGATCCTTTGGTCGAGGAAACACGAAGGCATTGACATGTGAAGCAGACAAATTTTGTGCTTGATCCTGCTCCAAGTCTCCCTTTTCCTTTCCATCATCATTGCCTTCCTTGTCAATGTATATTTGAAATCCTTCCGTTTGAGGCGGAGCAAGTGTGGATCTTGTGCGCTGAAGGGAACAACTCTTCTCCTGTTTCTGATCTTTAAATGCTTCAACTTTCTTCTCCAGGTTTTCATCAACAAAAACCTTGAAATTGCTGCTGGAACTCAGCTTTTCCCTTTCGTGCCTCCTAAGCGATCCTCTGCCAACTGGCATTAACTCAATTGGCTCTCTGAACATGCTGTTGATGTCATTCATTGCCTCCTTCATGTTTATTGTCAGTTCCACCAGTCCATGATGGCATGCATCTTCTGCCTCAGGCTTTCCAACGAGGGCAGTATCTACCAACTTTACCACTACAGTATCATGGCAAGATATGGCAGGTTCATCCACTTTCTTTTCCTCAGTCAGTTGCTGCTTTGATGTTTCTCTAAGTTCCATCCTTCCACTCTGTTCCTTTCCCACGATCCCATCTGTTCTTGATTCTTCTAATGGCTTACCATCTTGAGACTTTTCCTCCCGAATTTGGTCAGCATCTACATTTTTGTCCTGAGAAACTGATTTCTTAATGTTATTGTCATGGCATGTCCCATCATGCCTTCCATAAGAGTGGCACATGTTTTCTTTATTGGCTCTCCTTTCTTGATGCTGTGGAACATCTGCCGTTTATTAGATGTCTATGACTATGAGAAGGATCACTTAAAGCTGCCACGAGCAACATCAAAAGAAGAACGTATGATACCTGGATCCTCTTAATCTTGTGTCTCTCCAACCGATGGAGAAATTGCTCGTATGATTTCTGCAGCTCATCTGCCGGCTCGGCAAGGCTGCCCAACAGTTAAAAAGAAAGCAGCTTTACAAGCCAAGAAGAGTTAAAGTCTGAAACCAAATTATCCATACACAAAAAGGCTGGTAATGGTTCTGCCAATTTGCTACACTAGCACAGCTATCTCCTTGTTCTTCTGCTGAGTAAACATGCATCCGATAGAGGTAAAAACAACAGGGTAAAAGCTTACTTTTGCACTCCCAAGTGGTAAATCTTATCAGCTTCCTCGAATTTCTTCGTCTTCTCAAAGTAAAGAGCATATGCTTGGTAGAAGAGAGACCGCTTCATCCCGATGCGATTCATCTCCATTGCTCTCAAAAGCACCTTTGGATCATCGACATAATCCATCTGCACATTCATTGACAAAAAAAAAAATCTACTGAATACCATTTGATCGATGATAAAAGAAGACTCGATCTTGTGAATGCATTTTCACATGATAAATCTACAAAAACTCCACCTAAATCCAACTCCTTGGCTTACTTCTAGCAAGACTTGCTAAATCCATGGAAAGAAAATAAGGAGGAACTAATGATTCTCGTAAATTTGTTCCCAACATATACACATGTAACTCACACATTCAGGCATTCTTAATTCTTATACTCTGCTCGTTGAATCGCAAGGAATGCAGTTAAAGGAAAGGAGTTACCAACTGTAACCAAACGCGAAGGTAACGCAAGTCGTTCCTGTAACGGCGGTCCGACTGGAACTTCTCGGCGCACTTCTGGAGAAACCTAGGGAGCTTCTCTTTCAGGACCTGAGGAGGGAGACGCTCCTTCATCCTCCTGATCCCACTGCCACAACATTGAAAACATCGAAAGACGTAAATCGACAGTTATAGCGAATGCGAAACGGGATCAACCGCAGCGCGAGAATATGGAACAGCGGGGGTGAAAACAATCTGGTGTTACCGGAGCCAGGGGAGAAGTGGATCGTCGCCGGTGTAGGTTCTGATGTCGGAGATCACGGAGGAGAAGAGATCGTCGTGGTGCGGTTGGATGGTGCTGGTCTCCGCCATGCTCGCGATAAGAGAGAGAGAAAGCCTCAGGTGTCGAAACAGTGGAAGAAGCCGAGTTCGGAGAATCCATTCCAATGGCGGTCTTGACCTAAATTTGAATTTTCCGGGCGGGCCGTGTGTGCATTTTCTTCAACTCTGTGAACGGTGCGTTTTTGCAGCCAATAACTAGGGAAAATTCCAAATAAAGACATAAAATACCTTCTTTTTTTTTTTTAAGTGTATGAAATAGACCTTATTTCAATTAAAAGTTTGAAATAGTTAAATAGTCTCAAATAGGAGTCTGACCTAAAGACATTTTTCGTCTTTTCACTTTTTTATTAAATAAAATAAAAAAATATTTAAAAAAACACAAAAAAAGAGGAAGGGTAAGGGGCCGTTGCCAGCCCTCGCTAAGGTGAGGGTCATGCCCCCCACGCACAACTAGGAGGGTTGTAGGCCCTCTACCCAAAGTTGGGCAAGGGTCGCTAACCCTCACCTAGCGGAGGAGGCCCTTGACGACCCTCGCTCAAATTTAGGTGGAAGGTCGCAACCCTCGCTACAGTCGACAAGAGCTGACGACCTTCATTGGCCTTGGCCAAGCCCCCGTTAGCCCTTTTCAATGGCGGGGACAATAATGGCAAGCCCCTTGCCCTACCCTTCCTTTTTTTTTTAGTTTTCTATGTTTTTTATTTATTTTATTTTATAAAAATGTAAAATGACCAAAATGCCCTTGAAATGAGACCCTCATTTCGGACTTTTTGGTCACTTTAAGCATTTATTTGAAATAAACTCTACTTCAAATTCTTATTTGAGAAAATGAAGGTATTTCAAGCTCTTAATTGAAATAAGGTCCACTTTACACTCTTATTTGAGAAGATGAGGATATTTCATGTAATTATTTAGAATTTTCCCTAATAACTATTTTTCCCTGGACAAAAAAAAAAACAAAAAAAACATCGTATGTATACGTATACATGTATATTTAAAAAAAA
>BCNH02000009.1:16278240-16296333 GCA_001662345.2 Metrosideros polymorpha var. glaberrima
TACCCTTCCTTTTTTTTTAGTTTTCTATGTTTTTTATTTATTTTATTTTATAAAAATGTAAAATGACTAAAATGCCCTTGAAATGAGACCCTCATTTCGGACTTTTTGGTCACTTTAAGCATTTATTTGAAATAAACTCTACTTCAAATTCTTATTTGAGAAAATGAAGGTATTTCAAGCTTTTAATTGAAATAAGATCCACTTTACACTCTTATTTGAGAAGATGAGGATATTTCATGTCATTATTTAGAATTTTCCCTAATAACTATTTTTCCTTGGACAAAAAAAACATCGTATGTATACGTATACATGTATATTTAAAAAAAAATTTAATCCAATTTACAATGTCGTCAATGAGCTTTTAATTTGTTCAATATAGACCATAAACTTTAGTTTAATATACAATGTTATTTCTAAACTTTTAATTTATTAATTATGATCCCTAAACTTTTCATACATATTTATAATCTAGTCCTCAGACTATTTGAAAAAATTAAAAGTTACTAGACGACATTGCACATTGAATCAAAGTTCCAAGCACACATTAATGCACATTTGATCAAAGTTCAAGAACCATTTATTAAATATCATCCATAAACTTTTGGTATATGTTTATTTTCAATCTAGTTTCCGAACTATATAAAAAAATTAAAAGTTCAGGAACGATATTATACATTGAGCTAAAGTTTATGGCTCACATTAAATAAATTAAAATTTCAAAGACATGTTGCACGTTAAGCTCAAACTCAAGGACCATCTGTGACATTCCATCATTTTCTCTTGAATTTATCCAACTCGGTCGCGTTTGACGAGTGACGAGCGAGGATCAACTCAGCGAGAGTGGAAAGAAAAGAAAAAGAAAAAGGAAGACAAGAGTCAAATCTCATTCCCTCGGGTTGGCATATTCACAAACACTCGGCCGTTGCCGGATCACGGACTCCCCGCCTCCTTCCCCTTCGGTTGATCTCTCTCCGTCATCCGTGTTCAGCTCCGCTGAGCTAGGGCAAGTCGGAGAGATCCACTGCCCGCTCGGCATTGCCACTCCGGGGAAAAGCTTCGGGATGCGGATGGAGGTGCTCGAGGAGGAGCTCGAGGACTCGATCTGTTGATTGATTGGTTCGCGGTTGTTTCGCTCCTTCTCCGGTTGTGATTCTCAGCATGGACTCGAACGCGCCAAGTACCGTCGATTTCCTTATCGCAATCTACTTCGCCGTCGCCTTCGTCGCCGCTCGCTTCTTCTTCGACGGATTCGTCTTCCGAGTAAGCTTTCCCTTGCCCTGCACTCTGAGCGCGTGGCATTTTCGAACACGTTGAGCTCTCGGTGGTGATTCGCGCGGTGTGTTGCTTGTACTTCTACGTGATGCGATCAATTTACATTTGAAGCTAGTATAGACTGGGCAAGGACTTCTTTTTCGTAAGATGCGCGCGGATCAGGTCTCTTTTGGTGGAGAACTTCAGTGAGGGTGCATCGAGTAGATTCAATGTTTCTCTTCCTCTAATCGTTTAGATTGAGTTCTGCAATCTCGTCCGATCAGGTCGGACTCAGTCGTTGCTAGCATTGTGGAAGCGCTTTTGCCAGTCTCTCTCGCTTTGAGAAGTATCTATGCATCTTCCTTCACGAGAATTTTTCTCCTGTATATGTCCTCCACACGTGGATAATGGTTGGATGGCTGTCAAGAAAGTAGTGCATTATCGATTGAAGAGAAAATTGATTCTATTCATCCTCTGTTATGACAGAGGCAAAATCTCTCACAGAAGTTGATTATCTAGTCCTGGCTCTTAAGCTTTACGAGAGAGAACTTTTCGAGATCATTTCATGTCGGTACAAATATAAGGGTTAAGGAGGACTTCTGCTAGTCCTTTGCCCTACCAAGCCTTGTAGATCTCATATGCATTACTTGGAAATCTGAGGAAAACAAATGGCTATAGTCTTGCATCTGACAATAGAATCAAAATCAATAGAATTAGAAAAGGTAGCTATCTGATTGAGTGATGCTTCCTCCTGTTTGAAATCTTTCACTATGCTCACTTCCTTTTATCTATGAATTAAGAGGCTTGCCATCTGGTTACTGAGTGATGGGCCTACTCCACTTAAGATCAACGAGGCTGTTCAAGCGAAGGCCAGTAAGATCTCGGAATCTATGTGGAAGCTAACGTACTATGCTACTGTTGAAGCATTTGTTCTGTCGATCACCTACCGAGAGCCGTGGGTTAGAGACACAAAAGAGTATCTGAGAGGCTGGCCCAATCAAGAACTGAAGTAAGTAATTCGTTTGCTTCAAAAACTGAAATAGATTGATCATTCCAGCAACACGAACCTCACTTAACAGATTTTAGTGTGCATCAAACTTTATTGCTTTGTCGGAAGAGTATGTGCCAGATTCAAATGTGTCTTACATTTTTGCTAATCATCCTCTTGTGATCATCTGCAACTCTCTGTTTGGATCCCTACACAGTACACGGGAATGTCAGGGCCTTTTATGCTAAAGACTTGATTATTGACCAAAAACTTATTTAAGTTGCTAGAGAGGATATAACATCCCCACAATTTGCTATGCTGAAATTGCTATAGCTTTGATCACTAACTCATTAGTAAAGCTATGTTGTGATTTTGGCTGTGACTTTTATTAGAATAGTGGTCTGGATACCAAATGGGAAATGAGATAATCTTACTTAACAAGAATAATTTAAGTATTTGCCACTCCAAACCCAAAGCACGAGCTAAAGTTTGTGGGAATAGATTTTACACTTGGCTTTTACAAGTGGACCTTAAAGTTGGCATGTCCAAATCTTTATACAAGAAGAGCAAAATCCCCTTTGGATGAGGTTTCATATTATTTCCTTCATTGTACTGCCAATATAAATGTCCTTTTTCCCCATAGTTTCTGAAAAAATTGGCACACGAACACTGGAGGCTATAAATTATTATCTCATTCTATTTCAAGTAGGCTTAGGATCAATAAGTTTGTAGTTGGCCACTATTCGCCTTACATATTGTCAGATAGCTATTTTTGACGTCTTAGGACCTAAACTGAGATTTATGATGGAGTTTTCTCAGATTAGGTCATTATCTTGCTTACTGTTCTTTCCTCTTAGAAAAGAAGGTTCCTCCATGAGATGTTATTTTTGTGGACATGCTCTAGGCCAGGACTCTAGGTTACCCTGATGAGGTTCATTTAAGACATGAGATACTCTCTTTATCTTCCATTTTCTTCACCAGTGAGAAGAGGAAGGCTACCCTCTCTTTCATGATTGGACTTTTCAAAATGAATTTTAATGTCCAAAGTGAAACTTGAAAGTCTACATCAAGCTTGTCAGAAAATAGAGTCGAGATCGGATAATCATATTAACTATCCATTTGTTTCCGCATGACAGGCTTTCCCTTAGGCTTTTCTACATGTGCCAATGTGGTTTCTACATCTACAGCATTGCTGCCCTACTTACATGGGAGACTCGAAGGAAGGATTTTGCTGTCATGCTGTCTCATCATGTGATAACTGTCATCTTGATCGGTTATTCCTTCTTGACGAGGTAGGGTCTCACTGTCTCAGTAATTCCTTGTTATGTCCAGAACTAAAGCACCATTTTACTAGTACCGGTGAGACAGTGCTCATCAATTGTGAAGTAATATCTCGGTTTCCTAGCTTCAGCCTTCCAAATAGAATAAAAGGGAAAATAGCTGTCAATGGAGTGGAGCTTAACTTGTTTCATAATATGTTCTTTCCTTGAGCATGTCCGTCCTGTAATGCACTTCTAGTAGGTGGTGACGTCTCTTGCATGGAAAAGATATTGTATTATATCTCTCATCCTATAAAAAAGGTCAATTTGCATCAATTACCATAACTTATATAGAACATGTATTTGTTGGATTCTTTGAAAAAGGATTCCTGTTCACTGGGTTACTTTAGCATAATATGGATAAGCTGGACCATATAATCAAACAATTTTTCCTTAGAATGCCAATTTATTGAGAAATTAGAGAAGGATGTGGAGTGACTGGAGTCTGCAGCATATTTTTTATATCGTGTGACCTTTCCTTGTCACAGAAATGTTAGAAAGTTCAAGGAATCTGCGGTCTTAGCTTAAGCATTGTGTGGCTTATATTACCATGTTAAACTAAGTCATCTCCAGGTTGTAGCAAATTCTAGTGCCCACTTTTTGGTCATTTTCCCACTGATTTTCTGAATGCTTTTACTCTACTGAAAACTGATTAAGGAAGTCTGAGCTTTGAATCCACCCCAGGAGCTGCTTTCCCTGAGCTTGACTCTGAGGCTACTTAGATTTCAATATGTATCTCAGACAAAGCAGCACCATTTTGTTGAAATTCCAGCATGATATTAATTAGTGCTCGACTGGATTCAGAAAAGCTGGCAAAATTGCTATCTACTTTTGTTTCAAAAGATGATTGCTATTAAGGTCATGCCTTTTCCTTTTCTCCTCTCTTTTCGAGTTGAATGCTTTCATGTGGAGTAATTAGCTTTTGGGGTTTGGAGAGTTGACATTCTTACCAATCAAAGAATTGAAAGATGGACAACATCAGGGATTCTCTTCACCTGTATGGTGGACCTCTGCCAGAGTCTGGACGAGCCATCAGAAAGGGCTACTTGGCGGAATTGAAGCATAGAGCTTTACATGGCACACAATAAAATTGCGTGCACACTGGTCTTAGAGAAGTTTTCTAGTCATATGGTCTTTTAGGTTTTCAGTTCGTGGATGTTTCGCTTCATATGGCTATTTAAAGAAGAAAGTTAACAATAGCTGTTCAATGGTGAAACAGGTTTTTTCGGATAGGCTCTATTATTCTTGCCCTCCATGATGCCAGTGATGTGGTGATGGAAGCTGCAAAAGTCTTCAAGTATTCCGAGAAGGAGTTCAGAGCAAGCCTGTGCTTTGCATTATTTGCCATCTCGTGGCTTGTACTAAGGCTGATATTCTTTCCCTTTTGGGTCATCAAAGCGTCAAGGTTGCATCCACTGGTGACTGATTTTTCTTTTAGCTCATCTACAATGGCTACTGATACCTTGTGCTTTTTGCTTTTCGACGACCAGCTATCACTTAATGGAAGTTGTGCCGCTATCAGAAATCCATGGCTGTTCATTATACTACATCTTCAACACGATGCTTCTGACTCTGCTTGTGTTCCATCTTTACTGGTGGGTCCTTATATGCTCAATGATCATGAAGCAGCTAAAAAACAGAGGGAAAGTGGGAGAAGATATAAGATCTGGTAGGCAGTTTAAAGTCCTTCTAGTTTTAGTCTGACATTGTTTTTATACCACTGGTGATGCCATGCGTTCAACGATCATCTGTCATGCTTGAATGCCTACTAAAACTTCGTTGGATCAAAAAATTGATTGAATTGAATTGACCAATGTCAACGCTTATGACCAACTGAAATTTATCTAGAAAAAGTTTTGAAAATTTTCCACATAACTAGAATAGTGGAATGGCTACTGTTCTACTTCCTGAGGAAAGATAGTGCGCTGCTCATCATACTTCCTGAAGTGGCATATTCATTGCTATGTCGTTTCTCTAAACTCCTAAATACTTTCATCATAAATACTTTCATCAGATGATGCTGTTGGTTTATTTGTGAGGCGTACTGGTAAAATAGGAAGAGCTAAGAGCTAATGAAGCAAAATGTTAACTCTTTGATTATGAGTTTGTCACATCTTTTAATTAGCTCAGCTGCTCATCCAAACTTTGTTGCTTCACCAGTAGATTTTTTCTCGATTGATTTTTTTTCAGTTTATATCATTGTGGAAGGCAAAAAATAAAAGTCTCTTCTTGTTGAATTATCTGACTTTTCCCCCTATTTAAATACAGATTCAGAGGATGATGACTAGATGGAAGTTTTGGCTCATTCCAATTAGTTCCTGATGAGGAAGCTAGTTACGGGAGCGTGGCATCTTTGCCTCTCTTGTCGGTCAGCGGGTTGTCATTGATTGCAAGAAGTTGAAAATTCTACGGTCCTGATTTTTGTTCGACCCCTTTTGGGACAGTATTGGAGAGAGGTAGGGTAATGAAGGAAATCTTTCCCATCGTTTTCCCACTTGTGGTATATAAATCAGTAGGCTATTCCTTGTGTAATCTCTCTTTCCGCTCATATGATAGACAGATTCGATTAATTGAGAATGTCCTGACATGGACATGAAGAAAACGCGGCTGTCCCTTTCGGAGAGTTGTTTTTCCCTCATCTCCCACTTCATGATTTTCAGTGCATAATTGTGGTTTTTGTTATCAGTTCAGTGTCCCGAGGCGAAAGGCAAGAGTTGAAAAGACAATTTGAAGGCCAATTATGCTTTGCTGAGCCTGCATCGAAGCATCCGAAAATGATCTACTCGGTGTATCGCCACGAGCGGAGTGGAGCCGATGCCATGCGGTCTTGGTATGTTTTTTTTTTTTTGAAAAAAGCCACCAAAATTCCTAAACTTTGCACTCTGTAACATATTTATTCCCAACTTTTTTTATAACACCAAAAACCTCAAACTTTACTTTCTATGACACATTTATTTTAAACTTATATAGTGTGACAAATTTACCCCAAACTTCGTTTTTTGACACCGGAAACCCTAAACTTTTATTCATGTGACACATTTACCCTAAAATTTTTCTAATTCAAGGATATTTTCGTCTTTTACCTTTTTATTAAAAAGAATATTAAAAAATATTTAAAGAAACAAAAAAAAAAAAGTGGGGGATCGAGGGGCAAGGGCGGCAGGCCCTTGCTGCCGCTGGGGCCTCAGTGAGGGCTGGCGACCGACCCTCTCCCAACGCTGGGCGAGGGCCAGCGATCCTTGCCCATCATTGGGCGGAGGCCGCGCGTGACCCTCGCCCACAGCTAGGCGAGGGTCGCCGAGCCCTTGCCAAGGCCCCAGCAACCCCCGTTAGCCCTCTTCGACGACCGGGCTGGCGGTGGCAAGGGCTTGCTGCCCAAGCCTCGATTTTTCTTTTTTTCTTTCTTTTTTAAAAATATTTTGAACATTCTATTTAATAAAAATGTGAAAAAAAAATTGGAGGTAAATGCGTCTTTTTATTTCAAGTAGAGTAAATGTATTACACAATCATAAGTTTGGGATTTTTAGTGTCGAATAAAAAAGTTTGGGGTAAATGTGTCATAAAGATAAAGTTTGGGGTTTTTTATGACACAAAAAAAATTTAGGGTAAAATTTGAGGTTTTTGGTGATTTTTTGTTTTTTAGTGGCGACCACTCGGAACTTTTTGAGAAATGCTGCGTATTGTACTCTTATTTTAGGCGCAGGACACATCGGATTGGGCACCTTTGAAGGAACAAGGAAGGTCCACCTAGACGTCCTTTCTGTGATGCAAACTCTGCGTTGTCGGCATCTTGACTTTTGACCGGTATTGTCGGTTACAAGTCACGAGTCAAATCGTCGGAAGTATATTCCTCAATCGGAGCGCGATCTGGACGGTGTCGTATAATAATAAGGAGAGCTCTAAAACATCGAATGGAACTGCTAAATACAACTGGCGCTGTATGGTTATAGGATGAGATCGGTTTAAGTTTGGTGAAAAGTCAAAACCTTATCCGTTCATCATCGAAGTTTCATGTGCAAACCGAGTTGCTCATGGGTCTGGACTCAGTTGCGCTGACTCGGTCAAGTCCCGCGTTTACGCTGGTCCACTAGTGCCCCTTCACTTCTCAAAGCGAAAATCGTATCTGCGTCCTTAATTCATTTCTTTACTTGAATGGGGGTCGTCCAACCTTCGTCTTTAATCTGAGGGTTTAAAGATTCAAGATGATGACTTCTTCAGAACTATATGATTTAACTTCGACATGGACGTCATTGATGATGGAAATTTGGCTACTTACTCAAAGATTGAGATTTGCCGTATATATTAGTATGCCAACTTATCCATTGCCCACAACGTGGAATATCATAAATAAAAGAAAAACTAAACCAAATGATCGAGAAAATTTACTCTACTTATCTTACAATTAGTTTCGTTTAACACCAAACATTTTAAATTTGAAAATATTGTAAGAACTTCGCTGGGATTAGTTTTTCCGAAACAAAATCTTCTCATAGATTAATTAAGATCGCTAATTGAGTTAATAAGAAGACTAGATCACATAGAGGGAAAACTTTAAATAGAATCTCTAGAGTGGACCTTGTCTCAAATAAGACTTTGTATATTTTGTGAAAAATGAATGATTTGAAAAATATTTTCCTAAAAATAATCATTTGTATCGTTGGAAATAATTAGTCAATGAATTTTTTATTTATTACGAACAACAATTTATGTCTAAACATTCTAGCGAACGATAAAAATATTTTTCGTTTATTCAATTTTCTAAGCGATACATGTGATTACTTTTAAGACAATGTTTTGCAAAACATTCATATTTGCGAAACAAGCACAACCTAAGTGTCTAAAGTTGCCAGTTTAATCAATATTAAGGGTCTCAACTCACCGGCCAGCCAAATTTTCGCTAGCTGGCTTCTTTCGACAGCTAGAGTAAAGACAAGTTTCTTAAAAATTTTCAAATGGATAAAAAAAAGGGTAATATCTTAAAAATTAAAAAACCCAAAAATTGAATACTGTTTTTCGCGGATTCTGACAAGAGACTCAAGCGCCCCAAATTTGCAAATGTTTTTCGTGCATCACATGCAGACTCCAAGGCCTTAGGAAGTGAGGAATCCTTTTTTTTAGTCCCAACGTTAGTTCCCAGTCTATGAATGGCCCCCCACCAAGAACACCATCACACGTGCCTTCTCCCCAAATAAAAACATCCCCCAATAGCATCGCCTTCATCAGGGCCAGAACCTCGACTCGAAGAACTTACACCACGTGACAAAACTAACTCCGAAAGCATCCGCATTCAGTGGCGTCATCTGACCTTGTATGCCGTCCGAGCCCCCGATGACGAAGAATGAACAGAACGGCTTGCTGAATTTGGACGGACAGAAACTCTTGAGAGAAACTGCATACGGTATCACATGAGAAAATGCCTTGTCCAAACCATTTTTGAGATGGCAACCGCAAACCCACCACATAGTGAATCAATTGTGGGCCTTTTTACTTTTAGGGTTTTGGCCATCCTTCAATTGGCTCGGCACAAACCCCAGCTTCAATTTAGGTAAAATCATAAAAATTGAGAAAAAAAATTTCCCTACTCTATTCGCCGAAAAAAGTTGGCCTACGAGTTCGACCCCTTATTTGAGACTAAGTTGGCAACTTCAGACTTTTAATTGAAATAAGGTCAATTCTGAGTCATTTTTCGAGAAAATGGCTCAACATCAAGCCTTTATTTAAAATTTTCTCTCACATAGAGGTGTAGATTGACAAAAAGATGCACTTCATAAATTCTCCACTTCCTAATATTTTGTGATTCATCTCTCCTCGACACACAATACCGGAAAAGAGAATATAAAAAATAGCACGTGAACAAAATCAATACAATGTGAATAAAGTATATTGATCAATGAAAGATTTAATGTCATTTACATCATTTTCGGCGGCATCATATAAATTCCTTGGTATTTCTTCGAAAACTCTTCTTTATCTCATAAACAAAAAATCTGAAACTCTAAGCCGGTGGCCTTGTTATTGAAGTGGTCCACTGACCTCGCCCTCCGACGTCAGCACAAACCTCAGCCCCCATCGCTTCCCGAACAACAACAACAACAATGGCCTACACCTGGCCACGTCATATCACCACATGCTTCCGAGTTCCGACCAATATAAAAAAAAAGTAATAATAAAAAATATCACCACATGCTCGCTTTTCGGCCCGTGACGATGCTGCCTTTAAACTCAAACGAAACACCTCCAAACCTCTCCAACCTCTCAACTCAACGAAGAGCCAAACCGTGTGTGAACGGTGTACAGGCTGGCAACATACACGTAGGCAACCAACCACCACAGCGTATATAAACCCGTTGACTCTCTCTTTTTCTCCCTCGTTCCTCAACCGCCAGAAGCAGAAGCAGAAGCAGAAGCAGAGCAGAACCCAGCGCTTCAGCGACTAACTAGAGAGAGTCATGCACAACAAGAGACTCAAGCTCACAGAATCAGCCGCACCGCCACTGTCTCCGCCGCAGCACCGCCTCACCCGCGACCAAGAGTTCTCCATCATGGTCGCCGCCCTCAAAAACGTCGTCTCCGGTGCCACCTCCGCCAGCACCACCGGCGATGACTACCGCTGGGACGGAGACTTCGCAGCCCTCTCCAGTCTCGACACGTGCCAGGTGTGCAGGATCGAGGGCTGCCTTGGGTGCAACTTCTTCTTCCCCCCCATCGCCGGCCAAGCAGAAGAGAGGAATAGCAACGGCGCCTCCTCCAAGAAGAGGCCGTCGTCCTCATCGCGCGCGCCGGGCAAGAAGAAGTACAGGGGCGTGAGGCAGCGGCCGTGGGGGAAGTGGGCGGCGGAGATCCGGGACCCGCGGCTGGCTGTCCGGGTCTGGCTCGGGACGTTCAACACGGCGGAGGAGGCCGCGCGCGCCTACGACAAGGCGGCCACCGAGTTCCGTGGGGCGCGCGCCAAGCTCAACTTCCCGCCCGTGGACCACTCGCTCTTGCCACCGCCCCCAGCGCTTCCTCAGAGACAGGACGCAAGGACGACGACGACGGACAATAACGATTCGGGAATGGGGTCGAACTCGGAGGAGAACAAGGGGAAGGGGAAGGTGGCGGAAGCAGATGACTTCTGGGACATGTTAAAGGACGAGGAGATGGAGAGGCAGTTGATGACGTTGATGGACCTGGGGGGCGATTCCTCGGACTCGAATGGGCAGACAGTGAACTAGTTTTGATTCATGGATACACTCGAATGGTCGATGCATATACTGTATAATTAGTTCTGGCATTCGTTTCTTGATCTTCGACAGTGTTTCGACGTGTATGAGCATAAGTTTTTGTGTTGCTCACGATAGAGATTTTGTTCAGATCGCTCTTCTTCCCTGAACTTTTTTATTCTGTGGTTACGTCGGTCCGAATTACTGCGACACTCTGCATGATTACGTGAAGAGTTGCAGCTAGCTATAAGGTGACGAAGCCTATGTGAAATCGTGCCCAAAGAAACGTGACGAAATGGTCACGTGAGAAGGAAGATAGATTATCCAGATCGAGGCCAGACTGGCCAGTTCCGAGAGATGATTAAGGAAGTGACGTCATCTCTTTTTCGTTTTCTTGTTGTCTAAATGCGACGTGTCAACCTAGTTGACTACGTTTTGGTCGGTCAATTGGGAAGGTCAAACGGCGTGTCGCGTTGCGTGTTTTGTCTCGCAACTGTCTACGACTGCGAAATTGCGTCTCTCCACATCGCTCAACTTGAGAAAATATTATATTGGGTGGTCCGCTTACCTCGGTCTTATTTTGCCCACGCCAAAGTAAATAATAGATTTATAAAAAATTGATTCCGGATTTTCGAAGTTTTTTTTTTCTTTTTTTTTTGTCCAAGGAAATGATCTACACCGTAGAGATATGATCCGACGTTCGAAGCTCGACCTCGCGTCGTCGCTCTCCAAAACCCGCTGATCACCTTCGTTTCACTTCCATTTCGGGGCAAAAGCTGCTCTTCTTCTTCTTCTTCTTCCAGGTCTTTGCGCGAGCCGAGCTCGTTGCACTGTAAGTAAATTCTCTCGGCGGTTGATATTCGTCGCTCCGCACGCATAAATTTCTGGCTCTGCACTTGGAAACTGGCCTCGGTTTTCCGATTTTCTCGCGAGTTGTGGTTGCTACGCTTTCATTGGGATATGGAGTCGGTGTTTTGCGTTGATGTGGTTGATCTGGAGCATTTCCAAAACGCTTCTCTCTTTTTTCTTTCTTCTTCTAGTGGCGGGTCAAAGTTCGTCGCTTTCTTTGCCCTTTCGTCTGTTTTCGGGAAACCCAAAAGTTATGTGTCTTCGGGGTTTCAGCTTTTCAGGCAGGTGATGCTCTGCTTTTTTGTCTGATTCAGCTTTTCGGTTTTCCGATTGATTGTCATAATTCTTGTTTATGTCAGTAGAGTCACTGTTCTATTCTAGTTAAGAGTATACCTTTTCTTCCATCGTGTTAATTTTCCTCACTTCTAGATAAGGCCAAATCCAGGAGAGCTGTTTCGGCGACTGTTATTTCTTCTTATGAAAATTACTCGCTGCCATGCTTTTAATTGATGGGTTACGGCTACTGGCGTGTTTTTCTGGGGCAATGTGTTAGTCACGACTGTCAGTGAATAGTGGCTTGATTCTGAGTCTTATCAAGTGTTGGAAAGGGTCATTCCTATCCCTTTGTTACATCTGAGTTTTGTGATAAATCTGCTTTGACGGTTTTGGTTCTAGTTTGAGATGGCACCTCACGAGATGCATTCAGTCAACGATACTGTTGGACACGAGCTGGGTGGGCGGCAGCTAGCTGGGGGCAGACCTGTGCAGACTGCAGATCAAAGGGATGTATTTCGGTATATACAACAACGGTGTGCTGTTTTTCAAGCTCAGTGCAGGCAGCAAATGGGTCGTAATAATTTCATGAAACTAAATCCACCAACTTTTTTGGGGGTTGCCAACCACTCAGAGGATGTGGATTGGTTCATTAAAATGGAGGAACTTTTCAATGTATTTGGATGCTCTGATGAAGAGAAAATGGATTATGCCACCTATATGTTGAGGGGGGCTGCTATCATTTGGTGGCAGCTTGAGAAAAGTAAGCGCAAACAGGGCACAGGGCCATGTACTTGGGATAACTTTGAAACTGCTTTCTGTGCAAAGTACATCCCAGACAGCGTTTGACTTCAAATGGTGGAAGCTCTCATCAACCTGAAGCAGAAGAACTTGACTGTAGTTCAGTATGAAGCTCAATTTAGTAAACTGGCAAGGTTTGCGCCACCGTGGGTGGATGGAGATGAGGTCCTTGCTCGGAGGTTTGAAGGGGGGTTGAGGCCTCAAATTAAGCCATGGGTGATCCCATTCGAACTGAAGGTATACAGAGATGTCGTGAGAAAAGCTTCTTTAGTTGAGAAATGTCTCCTTGAGGTAGAAAGGGATGAAAATGAAGTGCAAAACAAGAGGCATGCCAACGAAATGCCTCAACGAGAACAGGATTCATATAATCCGGAGGGCAGGGATTCAAGGTACTTGCGCCTTCAGATGGAAAGAGACTTGATCAATTTGAAACAGAATAACATGGCAGTGGCCGAATACGAGGCGGAGTTTCATAGGCTAGCGACTTCTGCTCCTTCCCTGGTAGCAGATGAGGCGATCCGTGCATATAGATTTGAGGAGGGATTGAAGCCTCGGATCAAACTTGTTGTGGTCCCATTTGAGCTGAAAACTTTGAGTGCTCTGGGGAATAAGGCTAAGCTGGTGGAGAGAGTTCTCGAGGAGGAAGATGGACACGGACAGATCTGAATCTTCTTGATCAGGAGTTCCTTCACCCTTTTTTTGCCTCATCAATCAGGACTTGGGATGCCCGCGACATAAAAAATGGATAGGGAGTTAGGGACATTGTGAATAGTATGGATCTTCTTTTATCTTTCATTTTTGACTTGTTATCAGGACTCGGGATCCTAAAGAATGTAGGTGGCCTGTTTTGAAAGATTCATGAGAACTAGTGGGAAGACGACAGAGAACTCGTGAATGGCGATCAGCTTTTCGTTTGGGACAACTAATGCTGTAAATTGAGTTTGGCTGAATTTGGATGAGTGTAAGCATTCGTCTTTTAGCAACCATGTCCTAGATTAAGCTCAGAGTAAAGTCATGGCTAAGTGGTTATGCACTTGAAATAATCTAGATCGAGGCATGTCACCAGATTGGAAACCAAGCACGTTTAAGTTTTTACTTTGGAACACTGTGGAAGTTACCATTTCACAATGGCACTCCCCTTGAGTGGTGTTGCTTATTGAGATAGGCAAAAGTAGGGGTGAGCGGTTCCAGATTCCATCTAGAACATAGAACCTACCCGTTCCTATAGGTTCCTCATTTTTGAGAACTTGGAACCTACCCATTGAAATTTGAAACTTGAAATCTACCCATTGAAATTTGGAAACTGGAACCTACCCTGTCACAGATTCTAGGATCAGTTCTAGGTTTTTACAGGTTTTTTTTTTTTTCATTTTTAGTTAAGAAAAAATGTGGAACAATAGATAGTTTATATGTTATGGATATCAATCCACCAATCAAAAGACTGGTTGGAGGAAAACATGGTCTTCTTCAATATGATTCTCTCATCTAACATGTGAAATATAACGGCATCAATTTCAATACTCGAGTCGCCTTCACACACACACACACACACACACGCATGTATTATATGAGAGATTGATGACCTATGAGTCATGAAGAAAATGTCTATACTCAAAAAACCAAAACGTGAAAGGGGTCGCACATGGGGAAGAAGAGGGACTGTGACACCGAGGCACTATGATGTTTTCCCCTTTAAGAACTTAGTCTCGTGACTTTGGAAAGGAATTTGCTTGTGTTACTCTTGGTCCTCGTGTCTCAATCTCACTGTCCACAGTCACACACCACCATCCACATATTGTCGTTCCAAATCCCACAAATGCCAAATTTTCATTCCGTAAATCTTTTGCAAATTACGCTAAAAAAGATGGAAATAATATAAGATATAAGCCACAAAATCATCTTTTGTAGTCATCCGACGTATATTTGGCGATAATAAAAGCAAAATAGTGCAAAAGAAATGCATCAAAGAAGATAAAATTAATGTATTTTGAGTAACATAATCCACAAAATAGGTGCACAAGAACCAAATTACGTACGGTTCCTTATTCGGTTCTCGATTTCCGGTTCCGGTTCTCGGTTCGGTTCCTATAAGAACTTGGAACCTACCAGGAACCGACGGTTTCTAAAAAAATGGAACCGGGAACCGGACCCTCATACATTAAAATCTAGAACCGGCGATCCAGTTCCCGATTCTCGATTTTACCCGGAACTATGCTCATCCCTAGGTAAAAGTTGTTTGCAATCATTACGCGGGACTTGTGTGGAGATTTCGGCTTTGCTTGGTCTTATAGCTTGCCCTGCCTTAGAGATTGCGGCATTGCTTATTGAGATGAGCAAGCTCTCGTGGAATTGATGATTTCCTTAGCGTGGATTCTGATAACTAGCAGGCATTTGGGAAGGACTCGGATCCGTCACTATCTTCTTTGTTTGTTTTCTAGAACTCGGGAAAGTGAGCTTTCCTGGAAGCATATGTTGTCATAATTAAAGGGCCTATTTGGCAACGATTCCGATTCTCTGATTCTATTTCTCGACACAAAAAAAGATGAGAAATCTGTTTGGCAACGTAAATGATTCTGATTGTTTAAATTTCTGATTCTTTTTCTGGCAATAGATTTGGAGAAAAAAAGTTGATTTTTTATTTTAAAATCACTTTTAAGAAACAAACTCAATTATAAAAAAATTAGCTTCTTTTTTTCACTCTCACTCTTTTCACCGCCCATGTATTCATTGCCCACCGTCATCTCCACTGAATTTTTTATAATTAAATGAAAAACAATTGAGAAGGTGGAAATGACCTGAAAGAGAAATTGTTCTGGAGAAGATGCTTTTATTAGTAATGTTATATATGTTGATTAAATACACTAATTATAGGTTATGCATGATTTGAGACAAAGTGGTATTTATTTTATTAGTGATGCTATATAAATTGATTTTATAATGACAAGATGTAATTATTTGACTTAAATGAAAAAAAAAATTAAGAAGAGAAATTGTTTTTAGGAACAGAAATTATGTGTAGTACTAAACGCGTTTCTATTTCAAGAATAGAAATTTTGTGCAATTATCAAACGCGTTATGATTCTCTTCAAGAAAAAGAACTGGATAGTCAGGAACATCCGTTAGCTTAATTGCACAAAGGAAGAGTAAAAGAAACAAAATGACCTACACCTGGCCACGTCATATCACCACATGCTTCCGACCAATAATAAAGAAAAGAAAAAATATCACCACATGCTCGCTTTTCGGCACGTGATGATGCTGCTGTAAAACCAAACCGTGTGTGAACGGTGTACCGGCTGGCAACAACCACGTAGGCAACCACCACCCACCACAGCGTATATAAACCCGTTGACTCTTTCTCTAGCAGAACCCTGCGCTTCAGCGACTAGCTAGAGAGAGAGTCATGCACAACAAGAGACTCAAGCTCAGTGAATCAGCCGCACTGCCACCGTCTCCGCCGCAGCACCGCCTCACCCACGACCAAGAGTTCTCCATCATGGTCGCCACCCTCAAAAACGTCGTCTCCGGCGCCGCCACCTCCGACCTGACCCCTTGCATTCCTCCCGGCTCCGCCAGCACCACTGGCGATTACTACTACTGGGACAGAGACTTTGCGGCCCTCTTTGATCTCGAGACGTGCCAGGTGTGCAGGATTCAGGGCTGCCTCGGGTGCAACTTCTTCCCCCCCATAGCCGGCCAAGCAGAAGAGAGGAATAGCAACAGCGCCTCCTCCAGGAAGAGGCTGTCGTCCTCGTCACGCGTGCCGGGCAAGAAGAAGTACAGGGGCGTGAGGCAGCGGCCGTGGGGGAAGTGGGCGGCGGAGATCCGGGACCCGCGGAGGGCGGTCCGGGTCTGGCTCGGGACATTCAACACAGCGGAGGAGGCTGCGCGTGCCTACGACAAGGCGGCAATCGAGTTCCGCGGGGCGCGCGCGAAGCTCAACTTCCCACACGTGGACCACTCGCTCTTGGCACCACCGCCCCCGGCGCTTCCTCACAGACAGGACACAAAGACGACAACAACGGACAATACTGATTCGGGAATGGGGTTGAACTCGGAGGAGAACAAGGGGAAGGGGAAGGTGGTGGAAGCAGATGACTTCTGGGACATGTTCAAGGGCGAGGAGATGGAGAGGCAGCTGATGATGTTGATGGACCTGGGGGGCGATTCCTCGGACTCGAATGGGCAGACCGTGCACTCGTTTTGATTCATGGATACACTCGAATGGTCGATGCATATTCTGTATAATTAGTTCTGGCATTCGTTTCTTGATCTTCGACAGTGTTTCGACGTGTATGAGCATAAGTTTTTGTATTGCTCACCATAGAGATTTTGTTCAGATCGCTCTTCTTCCCTGAACTTTTTTATTCTGCGGTTACGTCGGTCCGAATTACTACTACACTCTGCATGATTACGTGAAGAATTACAGCTACAAGACGACGAAGCCCACTTAAAAAAGGACACGTGCGTAAATCAATGTGAAAACGTGACGAAATGGTCACATGAGAAGGATGATAGATTATCCAGATCGAGGCCAGACTGGGCCACCGGCCAGTTCCGAGAGATGATTAAGGAAGTGACGTCATCTTCTTTCGGTTTCTTTGCTGTCCTAAATGCGACGTGTGAACCTCGCTGACTACACTCGGTTGGTCAGTCGGGAAGGTCAAACTGCGTGTCGTGTTTCGTGTTTTGTCTCGCGACACATGCGCATCCCGAGAAAATATTGGGTGGTGCGGGGACACCAAGTCAGCGTGGTCTCCGGCCAATCAGAATGCGCCACGCGTGTCACTGTCAGGAAGTAGCCAAGGCTCGGGAGAAAATATTAGGTGCAGTTTGAAATCCATTCAGCGCTCGACACGTGGCCAGCCCGGGCCCCAATGTCAGACGAAAATTTTCAAATTCGCGCCCTCTCTCTCTCTCTCTTCACTTATGGTCTCTCTCTCTCTCTCTCTCTTCCGCAGGGCTCCTTTCCTCTCTCTTCGCTCTTCACTCTCTTCCTCCCGACTCACGACCGAGCTCTGCCGTCCGACGACGCCGCCGCCGCCGCCGCCTCCGCCTCGTCCGTCACCTCGGCCGTCGCCAAGTCGCCGCTCATCTCCCCTTCTCATCTCCGTCCCTCTATAAAACCTTCTTCGACGACTTCCCGACTCGCGACCCAGCTCTGTCGTCCGACGACACGGCCCCCTGCGCCTTGTCCGTCGCCAAATCGCCGCTCATCTCCCCTTCTCCATCTCCGTCCCTCTCTAAAACCTTCGTTGACGACGCTCTGCTCTCTCCATCCCTCCCGACTCACGCAGACAGGGCTCTCTTCACCATTCACGCTTCGCTCTCTCTCTTTCTCTGACCAGAAATTTGTTCATCGGGTTAAGTCTTCGATTGCTGGTAATTTTGCAGGGGAAGCGATGATGGC
>BCNH02000009.1:16298311-16319880 GCA_001662345.2 Metrosideros polymorpha var. glaberrima
GGGGGGGGGGGGGGGGGGGGGTAAACCCAACCCAAACACCTCCTTTTGTCCAAGGAAATGATCTACACAGTAGAAATAGGGAAAATTTCGATTGAGGGCCCAAAGTACTTTCGTTTTTTCAAATAAAGGCCTGAAGTGGACTATGTTTCAATTAAGAGCCTAAAGTGGCTAAAAAGTCTCAAATAAGGGCCCGAAGTGGACCCTATTTCAATTAAGGGTCTGAAATGGCCAAAAATTTTCAAATAAGGACCTGAATATATGGGCATTTTGGTATTTTCACTTTATTGATAAAATAAAAAAATATTTAAAAAAAAAAAAGAAATTGAGGAAGAAGGCAAGGGGCTGCCGTCCCTTGTTGCCACCGCCCTGTTACTGGCTCAGCCAGGGCCGGCAGGGGCTCGACCAGGGCTAGCAGGGGTCGCCGACCCTCGGTGAGGTCGCGATGACCCTCGCCAACCAGGGCGAAGGCCCAGCGACCCCTCTAGGCGAGGGTCGCGGTAACCCCCCGCCCAGATCTAGGCGAGCTGGGGGCCCTCCGCCCCGACCCGAGTGAGGGTCACCAGCCTTCGCCCAACGGTGGTGGCCCTCAGTGCGCTGGGCGAGGGCCGGCGACCCCCGCCCAGGTCGAGGCGAAAGGCCCCCAGCCTGCCCAGATCTAGGTAGGGGCTTGCCGCAACCCTCGCCCAGAGGAGTCGCCGGGCCCTCGCCCTGGTCGGCGAGGGTCGTCGCGGCCTTGCCGAGGGCCGACGACCCCTGCCGACCCTGGTCGAGCCCCTGCCAGCCCTGGCTGCGCCGGCGGCGGCAGCCCCTTGCTTTCTTCCTCAAATTTTCTCTTTTTATTATTTTATTTTATTTTATCAATAAAGTTAAAAGACCAAAATGCCCCTATATTCAGGCCATTATTTGAAATTTTTTGGCTACTTTAGGCCCTTAATTGAAATATGATTCACTTTAGACCCTTATTTGAAAAAATAAGATAACTTTGGGCCCTTGATCGAAATTTTCCCGTAGAAATATGATCCGACGGGCTAGAACGGTTCGCGTTCGAAGCTCAACCAAGCATCGTCGCTCTTCAAAACCGATCACCTTCATTTCACTCCCATTTCGGGGCGAGAGTCGCTTATCTTTTGCAGGTCTTCGCGCGAGCCGAGCTGGTCACACCGTAAGTAGATTCTCTCAGCGTTGATATTCTTGACTGCGCATGCATATATTTCTCGCTCTACGCTTCGTAACTGGCCCTTCGTTTCCCAGCCTCTCTCGAGTTCTGGTTGCTGCTACGCTTTCATTGGTTGATCTTGGGCATTTCCAAACTGTTCCTTTTCTTTTTGGGTTCACGGGTCAAAGTTCGTCTCTTTCTTTACCCTTTCGTCCGTTTCAGGGAAACCCATAAGCTGTGTGTCTTCGGGGTTTCAGTTTTTCAGGCAGGTGATGCTCTGCTTTTTTTTGTCTGATTCCGTGTTTCAAAGGACTTAAGTTTGGTCGTATCACGGTGCGGATTAATTCATTGATAGCCGCGTGCGTTCCTTCATTTTATTCTTCGTGATGCTTTACTTGTCCGTTGGCATTAGTCAGGTAGTAGTCTGACAAATGTTGGCGCCCAATGTTTTAAAAAGGAGAAAAGGAAGGCAATCTAGCTATATGTTATTGAGCTCTTTAGGCAGGCGAAACTCTGCTTTGTCGGATTGTGTCGAGAAAGGACTCAAATTTGGTAATATCATGATCCAAAACGATTTTGGTCGTTGGAGCATGCGTGCCTTTGTGTGGCCCAATGTGATGATGATTCGGTAGAGTCCAGTCTGTGATGACAAATTGTTCAGAAACGTGATGGGCTACAAATTGTTGTAATCCTTGTTTATGTTAGTGGAGCAACTGTTTTATTCTAGTTAAAGCGCATACCCTTTCTTCCATTATGTTGATTTACCTCGCTTCTAGATATGGCTAGATCTGCCCTAGCAACTTTGGCCACTGCTATTTCTTCTTATGAGATTACTCTCTGCAATGCTTTTTATAGATGGGTTATGGCTAATGGTGTTTTTTCTGGGGCAATGTGTTAGTCACAACAGTCAGTGAATAATGGCTCGATTCAAGTCTTATCAAGTGTTGGAAAAAGTTCATTGCTATCCCTTTGTTACATCTGAGTCTTATGATAAATCTGCTTTGACTGTTTTGGTTCTAGTTTGAGATGGCACCTCAGACTAGAAGGTCGGTTGCGGCTTGAGGAAATTTTCAAGCAGTTGAGCCTGAAAAGGAAAGGGTACTTCTGAAGATACAACAACTTCAAGCTCAGCGCAGGGAGCAAGAGCGTCATAATAATTTCATTGAACTAAATCCACCAACTTTTTTGGGGGGTGCCAACCACTCAGAGGCTGTGGCATGGTTGATTAAAATGAAGGAACTTTTCAATGTATTTGGATGCTTTGATGAAGAGAAAGTGAATTATGCCATCTGTAGGTTGATCGGGTCTGCTAACATTTGGTGGTGCAAACAGGTCACGCAGCCATGGACTTGGGATAACTTTGAAAAGGCTTTCTGTGCAAAGTACATCCCAGACAGCGTTCAACTTCAAATGGCAGAAGATCTCATCAACCTGAAGCAGAAGAACTTGACTAATTCAGTATGAAGCTCAATTTAGTAAACTGGCAAGGTTTGTGTCACCATGGGTGGACGGTGATGAGGTTGTTGCTCGGAGGTTTGAAGGGGGATTGAGGCCTCAAATTAAGGCATTGGTGATCCCTTTCGAACTGAAGGCATACAGGGATATTATGAGAAAAGCTTCTTTAGTTGAGAAATGCCTCCTCGAGGTAGAAGTGGATGGATATGATGTGCAAAACAAGAGGTGTGCCATCGAGGTGCCCCAGCGAGAACAGGATTCATATGATCCAGAGGGCAGGGATTCAAAGTACTTGTGCCTTCAGATGGAAAGAGACTTGATCAATTTGAAACAGAATAACTCAACAGTGGCTGAATACGAGGCGGAGTTTCATAGGCTAGCGGCTTTTGCTCCTTCCCTGGTAGCAGATGAGGCGATCCGTGCATTTAGATTTGAGGAGGGATTGAAGCCTCGGATCAAACGTGTTGTGGTCCCATTTGAGCTGAAAACTTTCAGTGCTGTGGTGAATAAGGCTAAGCTGGTGGAGAGAGTTCTCAAGGAGGAAGGTGGACACGGACAGATTTGAATCTGCTCGATCAGGAGTTCCTTCACCCTATTTTTGCCTCATCAATCAGGACTTGGGATGCTCGTGGCCTAAAAAATGGCTAGGGAGGTTAGGGACATTGTGAATAGCATGGGTCTTCTTTTCCGTTTCATTTATGCCTTGTCATCAGGACTTAGGATCCTAAAGAATTTGGGTGGTCTGTTTCGAGAGGTTCTTGAGAACTAGTGGGCAGACAACAAAGAACTCGGGAATGGCGATCAGCTTTTTTGAGTTGTTTTCCATCTACTTCCAAGAGGAGCTTTTCGTTTGGGGCAACTACTGCTGTGAACGGAGCTTTGGTAAATTAGGGTGAGTGCAAGCATTTGTCTTTTTACAACGATGCCCTAGATTAAGCCAAGTGGTTATGCACTTGAAATAAACTAAATCTAGGCATGTCACAAGAGTGGAGACCACCAAGCGCGTTTGAGTCTTTACTTTGGAACGTCGGGGAAGTTACCATTTCATAATGGCACTCCCCTTGGGTTTTGTCGTTCAATCCTAATATGCATTACGAATGACCATCTGCTTATTGAGATAGGCATTACATGCATCCTAGGGGACTTGTGTGGAGATTTCTGCTTTTGAGTGTTCCTCCTATAGCTGCATTGACTTAGAGATTTCAGCATTGCTTATCGATAACTACCAAGGCATTTGGGAAGGACTCAGAATCCGTCAGGAGCAAGAGGCGTTATTGTGTCTTTTCAAGACCTCGGGAAAGCGATTTGACCCTTCGCGGACTAAATTGAAAGATAATTAAAGTTTAGGGTCAAATTTGCAAATATAAAAAAGTTGACAACCTTTGGCGCGCAATATTTTTAAACACCATTATGCCTAGGTCTCAAGGGGTGCAATTCAGTCATAAAAATAAGAGCGAAATACATGAGAGAGAAAGAGAGGGAGAGAACTTAGCCGAGCTTCCCTTTTCGCGGCCGAGCCGCCTAAAGATGACGGCTTTGCCTTCCGTCGATTGACCACCATGAAGCTCTCCCATCCTTGTTGCTACCGTCTAGACCTGCCGTCAACATGCCAATCCAAACGGCCGAAGCAGCCCTGATCGGGTCAAAAACAGAGCAGGAGGCTTTATTTGACCCTCGCGCATTTGTTGAAAACTTAAGAAGAAAATTTCGTCGCCACTCTGAAATCTTCATAAAAACGTTAGGTCATCTTCATTCACGCTCTGGGGGAAAAAGATAGGTGTAAGTCAGCAAATTTTGTGAACCACAACTCAGAGGTCAGAGAATTATTACAACTCAAAAAGAAAAATAAGAAAAGGGAGATCTAATTAACATCATTTGTGCACCACAAGGAAAAAAGAGGAACTCCTATCCTATACATGATTCAGTATTCAACTGTACTATCGCCTGCCGGAGAGACTGATGGAGCTAACTTTCATGGGGGTTGCCACCACCAATGGAGCTTCTGGAGAGTCACTGACGGCAAACTTGTCATGCATGAAACGGCTTTCGACTATAGATTCGTCCTTCAGCACAATCTTGTAACAATAACAGCTTTTGAGGCCTTGCTGATTCCGGTAGCACTGGTGCGCACTGTTCTTCACTTGCTGGAAGTCCCATATCACACTGAATTTTCCCACCGTCGCTACTAGATGCCTTTCTTGTTTACCATTCTCAGTGACCTGAACGAAAAAAAGAATTCAAGAAGTTAGACAAACATACGTGAAGTTATATCCAAGTCCATCCGGATTCATTTTAGGTAATAAGAGAAATGACACAGCCGTAAAAACACTACGAATACATAAACATAATGTTAAGTCTGAAACATAGATTCAGCTATAACACATTAGTTCTCATACCCAAACAGTAAGAATATCTTGTAACGCTAGGAAGTTAATTCTTGCCCAGCACCACCTAACAGAAGGACGGGCTGCCTTCATGACAAGCTAATAGATGACGCCAGCATATTGAAATAATAAACTTCTTCCACAAGAATAACCATTGCAACAAAAATTTTAATTCACGGAGATATTGTCTGCATGACGCAAAAGCTCATGATAGCTTCATAAATTACTGCTTAGTGAACAATTCACAAAGACTCACTGATATCCAAAGCCTCAAATGTGACGAATAGCGGAACTACAAATAACACAATCCACCAATGCATTCATATGTAGATGAATCAAAGGCGACTCTACTGCACAAAGTAAGAGTAAAAGAAAGAAATGAGGTTTACCCATGAGAAGTGGCCTCCATGGAACTTATTGTTTTCGCCGGCCAAATGTGAATCCAATGGAGTCAGCTTCAACAATCGTGGAGCTGGAATCTTGTTTCCCATGCGACCAGTGAATCCAGTTTTTGTCCTCCCATCTTTGCCGGTAAACAGAGTGCATATGAGAACCAAGTACGTGTCCGTTGTTCCCAGCACCCACTTACCGTCGTAAGTCACATCAACATGTGTAATTGGAGAACCAAGCCCTGGGAATGCAGTTTTGGCCTGCCTCATCGAAGTCTTGGAGTACAACCTTATCTTACCATCGATGGAACCGACAACAATCGAGCCATCCCCGGTGGTTGCAAAGCACTGGAAGTTTGTTCCCCGTGAAAACTGGTGACCCTGACTCCATTGCAAGACAGGAGAATTCGAACTTGCAATATTTTGCACGATCCCTCTCCTATCTCTCATATCCCACTGACAGAGCCTATTATCGTCCAACCCTAAAAATGTGGACTCTGAGGGATCCAGCTGCGAGCCTTTAGTGTCGTTCGTAATATCTCTCATCGTAATATCTGCCCCATCCTTCTCAAACTTCCATTCAGTCACAATTTTCCCCGTCTCAATATCCAATTGCTGAAGCCCTGTAGCATGGGGCTTCCCTTCCTTCAAAGGACTCATCAACATCATATTTGTCTCTCCCCTCATTAACATAGCCTTCTTCGGGGTCATCTCCGATATGCTTGAACCCACTTTCTTGTTCCCACTGTCGTATCTCACATAAACGCCCTTCCCTCTAATCCCATGCGCCGAATTTCTATACACCTGAACCCCCAAATCATTGACCAAGAAGCTATTATCCAATGCACCGAGAGTCAAACTCTGAATTCCGCCATTGGCAGCCTCCTCAAACTCTTCCATCAAGTCCGGATTTGGGTGCTTACGGGACGACAGCTCGGGGCTCTCCCTCAGATCATTCTCCGCGTCCTCCCACATCGAGTCGTCCGCCACCTCGGGCTTAACCCACCCAAGGAACTCCTTCCCATATACCTTCTCCTTATTCTCCTCAGTTGCTCTCAGCCCATACACATTCTCAAACAAACAATCCTGAAACCTCGTCACGAAGCTCCGATACTCCTCGTTAGTGAAAAACTTCATCGCCCAAACACCACTACTCACAAAATCCACGCGCCTCTGCTCGCCGAACATCTTCAACTGCATATCACTAGAAACCCTAACGCGCACCTTCGACCCCACCTTTAAGACCCACCAGGACCCCTCCCCGCGGCCGACCGACTCATCCTCCTCGTAATCATCATCATCATCGACGCCGCCGCCGTCGACTCTAGACGTCCTCGCGAACTTATAAGACGTCAACTTATCGGAAACGATCCACTTCGCTTTCGGCGTGTTCCCACCGATATGAAGGTAAAGCTTAACCGGATTTTTCAAATCCGGCGGTCGCGCCGTCGGGTACTTGACCTTGAGAGATTTCAGTCTCGCATCGATCTCGTCGAGCGAGTTCAGGGATTGAGAAGTACCTGAAGAGGAAGAGGCTCGGTGAGGCTCCTTTTGGCGGTGCTCTCCCTCGGCGTCTTCATACTTTTCTTGATCGGAGTCGTAGTCGCCGTCGTCCTCTTCGGAGGAATCGATCTCGAGATCTTCGCGACTGTGAGAACCTCCCATGGCGATTCCACTGTCAGTTTTCTCGGGAATTGCGAAAATGAAGACGGAAATGACTGATTTTCGAGAGAGAATTCAGAGAGGATTTGGAGAGATGACGTTAGTTACAGACTCTACAGTTGCGGGGCATAAATAGAAAAAGTAAAGTCACGGGCCTGTGACGAGTAGCGTCAGCCAAACGCCGGCGTTTGCTTCGCTGTGAAGTAAAGAGTGGCCCCGTCTCTTTACCGTCTCTCTTTCCGGGGTGGGCCCGGATTCCCGCAAGCCAGACACGTCCCAGGCGCGCTTTCCAGCTCGGCATCGTCGCGCCGAGACTTTTCATTGCTTAGGTCGGGTTTGCTATTCTGGGCCAACCCGAACTACCCAGTCAGGCCCATCTTCTTATTGGGCCAGTCCTTGAAAATATATATGGGCCTCAAATGAGGATTTCGCACAGAATTTGGAATTAACCAGAAGACCAGTACTCACATAACCTTCTAAAGATCTTATTCATCTATAGAAGTGTGGAACGAGATCATTAGCACGAACATGATTTGCAATTACCAAACAAATCTCTTTCAGAGGTAAAACACATGATCACCACACAGAACATCATGCACTCCCGTGGAAATAATTTGCATTGCAGCTATATTTCACAGCAACAGTGATCTTCTAATATTCGTTTAAACATATCAACTCTTTCGCAGCACTTGGCATTCTCTCCATATCTCAATATCTAAAGAGTAGTGCGCAAAAGCAACATCTGGAGTGGGAACAGGCGAGCGGGAAGTCGCGTTTGCTTTCATAAAGCGTCCCTTGCGGCGATGTGGCATGTTATGGCGTCTGCGAGTGACGATATTCCCAGTTCCACGCCAGATATCTTGTAGTGCTGCAATGCGTAAGACTTTGGATTATTTAGCGAGTCAAGCGTCAAAATCATGACAAAAGGAAAAGCGCTAAGAACGAACTGGCGCACCTTCTGTATCTGGGCTAAATTGGCTTTCCCTTCCAGTTCTTCCAACTCAATTTCCTTCCCACTGATAAGTGCACCAATGGCCTTCATCTGATAATACAAGGAGGGAATGAAGTCATGACCAATATTGCTGTGATGGCCTAGTTCAATGAAAAGATCAAGATATTTGCGGGATAACAAATGATAGAACAAGATACCTCATCGGGCGATCCATTGAAACGAGCAGCAAGAACATAGGTCGAGCCGTCAGAGATGCCGCATCGTTTCAAGGATTCTGTAATCTAACAATATTGAAATCACCAAGAGGTTAGCAACCACACTAACCCTCAAATAAAGCAGAAAAAACTTTCACTCTTCATTTTTTTTCCAGGTGAAAGAATCTTGACAAAAAACAAGCTTACATACATGCTTAGACCCCGAATAGTTGTAAACAAGCTCTGAATGGCGAGTGCGGGTTGTCAGTGAACCTCGAGAATTAGACACAAGTGTCTTATGTGCAGCGGCTAGAACAGGGAAAATATCGGGAATCTGTCACCATAATTTTCGTGAGAAACATTAGAGAGCGCAACAGGTGGGGAACAAACATCATAAAAATTCAAAGTCCTGCCCACTTAACACGTACAAGCAGAGCATTGAGAAGAGCAACCTCTGGTTCCAAAGTTCCAGCCTGCATAGAATCCAAAAGTTCCCTGCATTTTGACAAATGGATGTCAAGTCCTTCGAAAGAGAGCCTTAATCTTCAAGTAAGCTCATGCACATAAGAATTATGGACAGAAAATACCCACCAACCGAACGCAATCTAGAGAAGTTAAATGCAGCTACTAATTTTTCATGGGGGCTAGAAAAAAAGAGTGGTCATTGGCAAATGAGTGATAATTCATTAAAGCATCCTAGACAACATGTAGACGAACAAGAGGATAAAGAAAAGATATACCTTCATTTCCAACTTCAGCTCATGTATTGGCCAAAAATAACAAAAAAGGAAAATAAAACTTAATACAGCTCATGTAGAAAGATAATGGGCTATATCTTCTAAAAACAGCCAAAGGGTGGAAATCCATCAAACACACCAATTCCATGCTCTAGGGGGAGACTGTAAAATTGTGGGTCTAGACGAGAAATAAGAAGTCCTTGAAGATGATTGGCGAACCCTTCCGGGGACAAGGCTGAGTAATCCACCTAAAATCTGCCAAAATCACGGCATTGACCGGCTCGAGTTCTTTAGGTTACGGCCACCAAACGACAAGCCATCCTATTGGCAAGCAAAACCTCAGCTGCTGTTTTCGATTCTGCCCTCTCTGCTTAATTATCGCTGCTAGTGTTATTATCAAGGTAATCTTCGCAATTCTACTCCCTCTTCTCCTCTCTGCTCCCTTAATTTCTACGCCAACAACAATAACTAGAACCATCACCAAAGCTTTCTCTCAGTGCATGCTATGGAATCATTACAAAAACAAAGCACTCAAATGTCTCTTAAAGTTGGAGCGGACGTCTTTCGAGGCCTTTCCCAACCGTGGATGAGATATTTCCTCCCTCCATTTCTGACGCACAATCGGTCCCAAAATCAACGCAACCAGGCGAGCCAAGAGAGTTCCATAGTTTTCAAATATACGATACGTCTATGCCGATTCTTTCAAGCAATGAGAAGCAGGCACAGAGAGAGAGAGAGAGAGAGAGAGAGAGAGAGAGATACTTGGAATTGGTGACGTCGTTGAAAAGGGCGACGGAGAGGGTGTCGCCATTGCTGATGTCGAAGGCTTTCATGGCTGCGCTGGGGTTCGTAAGCTGTGATCCAGTCGAGCCTCAATTGGAAAAAGCTAGGGTTTTTCGAGCCAAAATAGATCGCGCGGGTTTCTCTCATTGCCCGTGTCTCCAGTTTCAACCAGACAGTGCATCCGCCTTTCATAGGGCGCCACGTGGCTCCTAAGTCAACGTTCGCCCAAAAATTAGAACTATAAAATAAAAACTAATATGTTCCGCGCCAGGTAGGGGTCGAACCTACGACTTTCTGCTTAGGAAACAGACGCTCTATCCACTGAGCTACAGGCGCTCCTTGACATGTGTTTTTAAAACTTTATTATAATTATATGTTTCTAATTTGAGTGATTCCACGTCAGCATTCGAACTCGTGTTTCGAGAAAACTAAATCGATTATAGGGAAATTTCCCATTTATGGAGGAATGAGATTTTGCCTCACTTGGAACCAAGTGAGATGTTCTCTCAACTGTGTTTTGATGGCTTGGACGTAGAAGATGAACAATGAAGAGAAGAAAGAAGGAAAAAAAATGTTTCTAGACGAACAGGGCCTTGGCCATGCTGCCAAAACGAGCACGTGCTCACTAGTCGAAGAAAAATTTGGGCAACCAGTGAGCTCATTCCTTCTTTTTATATTAAGTTAGCCATTTCGGACTCTTATTTGAGATAAATGCCATTTCGAGCCATCTTTGAAAAAAATAGCCTCAATTTACTCTCTCATTTGAGATTTTCCCTCGATTATATCATGAACATGATTGATGGTGGACTTTTTACCTGTTGCATCTGAATTCATGGACGTAAAAGCATGTAAATACGCAATAGAATGAACGTTTATGGAATTTTTGCTTTTGAAAAATTATATTTGAGATTTAATTAATAAAGATTGAAAGTGACATTCACAGTAAAGTTAGAATATCTTAATCAAATAAATCACACGATGGTGGCAATGGCAAAGGAAACAAAGCAAAATTAAGATGCAATGCCCTCCATGACATTGATGAAAGCCAATCAAGCTTTGTCCTATCAATCTATTTCCCATTTTAGTATCTATCTTCAAGCACAACCATTGACGCGTCCACCAACCTGACTCCACCATCCTGGCCATGTCCATCACCTTCCTTCTCTCTCTCTCTCTCTTTCTCTTCCCTCCCAGAAATTAGAACTTCCTCTTTCCATCAATCTTTTTTTTTTTTTCCTGGGAAACTATTTTCCCAAGAGAAAGATGTGTCTCTCCTCCATCTTCCTCCTCTGGCTTGTTAGCATCCCTCTCTTTGCTCATTCAAGCCCTGCCCCCAGAGGTAACCTCTCACCACATCTTATGATACAATTCCATTCACATAAGCATGGAAAAATGGATCCAGTCTTCTGAATGTTCATCAATTTGGGGAATAGTTACATATATCTGTGAACGTTTAATCCAAGGAAAGATACGAAATTCGAACATTTCTCTCTTTTATGACAAGGAAAAATGAAGGTTCTTGAATCCCATGATTCTTGGGTCCTATTGGTTCATCCATGAATGGCCAAAATGCAGGCTTTCTGATCAGCTGTGGAGCATCAGAAGAGTCGACCTCAGGCAGCCTCAAGTACATTCTGGACGACGGCTTCATCTCCGTGGGGAACAAAACCGCCATCAAGACTCCCAACGCGTTGCCTGAATTGACCACGTTGAGATACTTCCCTGACAAGTCAGCGCGGAAATACTGTTATGTGATCCCGGTCATCAAAGGCGGGAAATACCTTGTGAAGACGACGTACTTCTACGGCGGTTTCGATGGGGGGAAGGAGGCCCCAGTGTTCGATCAGATCGTCGATGGGACCAAGTGGAGTACGGTCAATACCACGGAGGATTATGCCAATGGACTCAGCTCCTACTATGAGATCTTTGTGGCCGCCATGGGGAAGACATTGAGCATTTGCCTCGCGAGGAATGAGCATACAGTTTCCGACCCGTTTATTTCGGTCCTAGAAGTGGAGTATCTTGACGATTCCGTGTATAACACCAATGACTTCAAGAAGTACGCGCTTAGCACGGTTGCTCGGCACACTTTTGGTGATAGCAAGGACATAATTCGGTAAGAAGACTAACGTCATCCTTATTAAATTCATTCCTAGTTTCCACTAGTTCATTGTTGAAGCGTTTGCAAACATTGATACCAGACTTTTTAAAACTGGCATGGGGAAGATAATGTTCAGACTAGGGATGAAGGAAAATCAAAATTTCCATTTAATACATAAGAACACTCAGAACTGGTGTTACTTTTAGTACAATCAACCAAGGACTAGCACAGGCTAGGAAGGCGAGGTCGCAATCATCTTAGAGCTACTTGTAGGAGAATGTTATGGAAGAATAGGTTCGACAGGATTGGTATTGTCATTTTGAATTGTTGGATTCATTTCGTGCCGTATTATTTTGAAAAAGAGACAGAAGAAAGTGGAAACTGAAGCTTGAGGGTCTTTCTGATTTTTTGATGTACTAATTTGTGCAAACCTAGGTATCCAGACGATGAATTCGACCGTTTCTGGCAACCGTTCACGAACGAAAACCCTGTCGTCACGAGCCAGTCCAAAGTGGACACTTCTGAATTCTGGAATGTCCCACCAGCAAATGCATTTGCCATGGCTATCACGACAAGCAGAGGGAAGACCCTAAAAGTGCAGTGGCCACCGGTACCTCTCCCTAGCAGCATTTACTATATTTCCCTCTACTTCCAAGATAACAGATCACCGAGCCCCTACAGCTGGAGGGTCTTCGATGTGTCCATAAATGGCAAGAAGTTCTACTCTGAGCTCAATGTCACAGCTACTGGAGTGATGGTTTACGCAACACAATGGCCTCTCTCAGGGCAGACTGAAATCTCCTTGACTCCAGGGGATGGGATACCCGTTGGGCCGTTGATCAACGCAGGCGAGGTCTTGCAGATACTGCCCCTAGGAGGGAGAACTCTCACAAGAGACGGTATATTTCTCAAACTTATAATCTAGCATTGCGGCATTGCCTATATTTCCGATGTTTTTGTCAGGTAAGAGGAACTATCTCGTGTTCATGTAAATATAGTAGCTTATTTTGTGTTCAATAGTGATGGTCATGGAAGAACTAGCGAGAAGCTTGAACAACCCGCCCTCTGATTGGAGCGGCGATCCATGCCTCCCTCAACAGCACTCATGGACTGGAGTTACATGTTCTCAAGGAAAGCTAGCCCGAGTCATCAGTCTGTAAGTTCATCAAATTGTGAATGCATCAAAATCTTGATTTTACTCCGCTGGCCACCAGCTCTTTCTTTTATAAGATTCCAAGTTCACTGAAAGTAGAAATACCCGAACCATTTGAAGGAACTTAACAGATGCTGGATTGTCTGGGTCATTGCCGCCAAGCATATCCAATTTAACGGCACTCAAGAATCTGTAAGTACTTTTCTCCTTTCTTTCTGCTGGAGATTCTATTTTCATTCATTCTTGCAGTTGTTAATTTGATTACTTGCTTATTAGCTGGTTAGGAGGGAATGAATTGTCAGGGACCATCCCAAAGATGGAGTCATTGAAGGCACTTCAGACGTTGTATGTTGCCCTAAAATAATTATCCGTCCTAATCACATTCATCAGTTTACTTGCAACTAAATTTGTTTTCTTTTGCATCATCTCACATAGGCATTTGGAGAATAACAAATTTGAAGGATCGATCCCTGAATCGCTAGGCCAACTACCAAATCTTCGCGAGATGTAAGTTTCAGCATTGGGGAAGCAAAACTAGCTTTCGATATCTTTCCACAATATTTCCCTACAATCATATTAATTCTAGTGACTTTCTTTCAATTTTTACAGACTACTGCAGAATAATAAGTTGAATGGTAGCATTCCTGATGCCCTACAGGACAAAAATGGCATAAATCTACAGTAAGAACGTGCACATATCTTCTTCCATGGATCATTTGGATTAATAGCCCTTTCAATTCAGCCTCTTGAGTGACTTGATAACTGCAAATTTTATCCTTTATCAGGGTTTCTCCTGGAAATGATTGGTCAGAATCAAGATGATGATAGCGTGATTGCTGTAGCATCTGGATCAACTGAGTCGGGGCTATGCTTACAAGCTTGAGATAGAAAATGGGAAGTCTTTGCAATTTAACATGACACTAATCGAATGACACGATTGTATGCTAATGGTGATAATGCCATTAATAGAGTTCTTTGGGCGATATCAGAGGACCAATAGAGCCTTCTTGGTTCTCTTCACACCGTGGCAAGAGAGAGGGGTCAACAGGACTGTATGCTAAAGCTGATAATACCATCAATACTCATGCAACTTATAAAAGACGATTGATTATAGTCTAACTATCGATTCTTTATAGAATGTCTTGACAGGCAAACCACTTCATATGCTCAGATATTTCCGCATGTAATGAGCTAACTCCACTGATATTGCAGGGAAAACATTTGAAGAATGAAGTGATACAAGTCCGTTATTTAACACACCCAACATAACACAGGAAAATGCAACACGATCTTTATTTATCTTCGTCGGATTCACTTGTCTCAAACACATACACAAACTGACGATTGACAGTTGACAAGAGTACAAGACACTGAGAGCAGGTGCTATGTGCACGATGATTTTGGAACCAATCTTAACAACCCCTAGCAAGGCAGCAACAGCAACCGTAGTAAAATATTGCCTACTGTAGAATTTGTTCTCTTCTCTTTCTTTCTTTCTTCATCTCTCTTCAAAGATAAAATTGGACATTCAACAGGACAAGTAGTTTTCACCTTATCATGCTCTGATTTATAACAGGAGGCACCATAACACCCCTCTTCTGTCTATCCATGTTGGCTTCCCATCCTTCATCCGCTCAAAAGAAGAGAATTTGCATGTCAACTTATGAATTTCAAACATTTCACTGAATGTCAATACAGAAACACATGGAAAACACTAAGCTAGATGAATAAGACATACGGAAGTAAGCATTGATCGTTCTATTATGCGTCAGAATATGAGGCAACAATGCTAGTGACGTGTGGGAAGGAACAAATCAAGCATATAGTAAGTAAGGCCCAAGTTGACCCATGTTTTGTTCCTGCTTGCATCATCGTCCATGACATAGAGCCGCAGGTGAGAAGTCTACATCAGAGAAGACCTATTGCCTAGTCTTAATTTCGTTGAAGCTGGATGTTACAATCCTTACTTCAGAAAGAATTCCTTGTCCATGCCTAAGGATATCCATGCTTAAGCATAGGGATGCAAGATAACTTTTCCCATTGGTCAAGGCTCACACAAAACTAAATAGATGTGGCAGACATGACTTGTAATTTGAAACTAGACCGGCAGGCAGGGCATAGGACAGAGCCTAAATACCTTGCCCGGGATTGCCTGCGATTTAATCTACCTTGCAGCTAAGTAAACTTCTGAATACAAAAGGTAACAGATGGAAGTGAATTACCAATTCCCATATCATAGCCCCGGCTCTTGAGCTCTCTGTATTCTTGACACAAAGCACAAGCTTCACAGAAGAAATGAACTAAGCAATCCACACATGGATCCGCTGCCAAGTCATATTGCCCCCTCAGTTTTGATCGGTAAAAGCATGAGTATAAGCATGCAAATCCAGTCGTCGCCAATAGCCCGTACACCGTGCCATTCGCAGCACAAGCTAAAAGTCATGAGATTGCAACCATCAATATCTAGTAGTATTAGAAACCTAGAAAAATGAGTCCCAGTAACATTACATAATTAGAGAGATCATCATCAATTGCAAGGCTTACATCTGGAACCTCTGTCCACTATCTCAGCAATCTGTCCGAATGTGATGCAAGGGCAAAAGCAAGTGATCATACCTATTACATGAAAGCAAGAATGGAAATTCTTGTTAGGATGTGCTATGAAGTAGTCGATATACCTGAAAATCAATACTTTAGATTCAATAAAACAGTTCTTCGCATGTGCTTACAAATTGCGGGATCATCACAACAATGGTAAAGATTAGTGGACCATTTGCCAGCAGCCGCAGGATGCCGGAAGTCGAAGGCAACGTATGGAGGAGCAACAGCTTGGACTGAGCTTGGCCTCGGGTTTGGATACCCAGAAGTGGGAACGTGATGACCCTGATGACCACCAACGCTGTACTCCGCAGGCTCGTTGGGCGAGGGATACATATTGATTTGTTTGTATGGAACCTGTGATCCGAAGTTCTGAATGATAATAATTGTGTATATAAACTCAATTCACAGTTCTCAACTTGTGAAGGTTATGAAGGGTCCGAGGTCTTTAAATAAATTGTAAGGACCAAAGGGGCTTTAAGATTAAATTCAGAGTGTAAGGTAATTGGAACGTCGTACTAGTCTTGGTCAAGTGCATAATGAGAAGTGGAGGAAAATGTGTTGCATCTTATCACCACCTTAATTTTAGTTTTGTCCTGCAGTGATCTATACGGAGGACTTGTCCAAGCAATGTGGAGCCGTGTTATTCTTGGACTGTCGTTGGAGTCTAAAATCAAATGGCTAAGCAGCATCGAAAGAGTCTTCTTTGTTTTATTCAGTGTTGATGTGAACAGGACCCAACGATTATGTGGTTGTTAAACATGTGAACACGAAGACCTTAAAAGTTTGACTAACCAATGAAAGTGATCTTACTCTTGAGTCAACCCAAGACCAGAAACCAATGATCCATCAAGTCATTATGTGATGCAGTGCAAGATGTGGTCTTGAGTAACTGTGCAGTTCTAGCGTTTATCATCAACCAAGCAACCAACTATCCGATCCAATATAGGAGGAAGGTAAAGACTGCATTTTTCATGAGTCAGTAAATTCTGGATCTTGTTCGACTTCTTTGTCTTGATCACCGTCTTCGATCAGTAATATGTAAACCCAAATCATTTGATCTTTCTGCAGCATCGACTTTGATGGCCAAATGTTCGCTCTGTTCGTTCGTCTTCAATGTCTGATGGAACTGTCGTCAGCTGGGATATTCAATAGCAGTGTCATCCTTGATAAGATCAAGGTTGACACTAGACAGTCTAACCAGTACAAATGATACAATTGCTGCGAAATTGTTCTTTATGTTTCTATTTGGAAGAACTTATGCACCTTCTCATGCTTCAATTCATTGACTTGACTCCTGATTATGACAACATTCCAACTTGCAAATAGTAAGCAGGTTGTGAAGGCTAGGAGTTGGTTGTCTGTATTTGGTAGAAGGGCATGATCATCTGCTTACTTAATTGCTTAATCTTTTGTTGTTTGTAGCGTCATATAAGAAAAAGTGTTTGACGTTACACACTAACATCGTTAGGAGTTTAGTAACATAAACTTCTAGATGTCGATATCAAGAAGATTTGACTTAACTAAAGCATCAGTGATGCCACAAATCACTGACCCCCTAATGAATAAATTAGCAAGACCCGCAAATGAGTTTCAGATCCGTACGAAGTGACTGACAAGTTTATGCATGGCAAATAAATGAAAAAGAGCAGTCCCCTACTTTTAGAAGGTACGAAAGGGCAGAGAAAATGCCAATAAAATTACAAAAAAAAGTCTTAAATTTATTGCAATTATACCATTTCAATTATTAACATTTTAATTTTATCAATTTAATCATAAACCTTTTGACAATTTGTCAATTGAGTCATTCCTGCCAATTTTGACAGGAAATCGCTGACGTGGACGCTAGTCGTCCTACGTGGCACGACCGGCGTTGCCCTACAGGACAAAAATGGTATAAATCTACAGTAATAAGGTGCGCATATCTACTTCCATGGATCATTTGGATAAATAGCCCATTCAATTCGGCTTCTCGAGTGTCTTGATAACTGCAAATTTTATCCTTTATCAGGGTTTCTCCTGGAAATGATTGGTCAGAATCAAGATGATGATAGCGTGATTGCTGTAGCATCTGGATCAGCTGAGTCGGGGCTATGCTTACAAGCTTGAGATAGAAAATGGGAAGTTTTTGCAATTTAACATGACACTAATCGAGTGACACGATTGTATGCTAATGCGGATAATGCCATTAATGGAGTTCCCTGGGAGATATCAGAGGACTGATAGAGCCTTCTTGGTTCTCTAAAACACCGTGGCAAGAGAGAGGGGTCAACAGGACTGTACGCTAAAGCTGATAATGCCATTGATACTCATGCAACTTATAAAAGACGATTGATTATAGTTTAACTATCGATTCTTTATAGAGAGTCTTGACTGGCAAACCACTTCATATGCTCAAATTTTTCTGCATGTAATGAGCTAACTCCACTGATACTGCAGGGAAAACATTTGAAGAATGAAGTGATACAAGTTCGTAATTTAACACACCCAACATAACACAGGAAAATGCAACACGATCTTTATTTATCTCAGTCGGATTCACTAGTCTCAAACACATTCACAAATTGACTGATTGACAATTGACAAGAATACAAGAACACTGAGAGCAGGTGCTATGTGCACAATGATTTTGGAACCAATCTTAACAACCCCTAGCAAGGCAGCAACAGCAACCGTAGTAAAATATTGCCTACTGTAGAATTTGTTCTCTTTCTTTCTTTCTCCATCTCACTTCAAAGATAATCTTGGACATTCATCTAGACAAGTAATTTTCACCTTATCATGCTCTGAGCCATAACAGGAGGCACCATGGCACCCCTCTTCTGTCTATCCACGTTGGCTTCCCATCCTTCATCCGCTCGAAAGAAGAGAATTTGCAAGTCAACTTATGAATTTCGAACATTTCACTGAATGTCAATACAGAAACACATGGAGAACACTTAACTAGATGAATAAGACATACGGAAGTAAGCATCGATCGTTCTATTATGCGTCAGAATATGAGGCAACAATGCTAGTGACGTGTGGGAAGGAACTAATCAAGCATATAGTAAGGCCCAAGTTGACCCATGTTTTGTTTCTGCTTGCATCATCGTTCATGACATAGAGCTGCAGGTGAGAAGTCTACATCAGAGAGGGCCTATTGCCTTGTCTTAATTTCGTTGAAGCTGGACGTTACAATCCTTACTTCAGAAAGAATTCCTTGTCCGTGCCTAAGGATATTCATGCTTAAGCATAGGGATGCAAGATAACTTTTCCCATTGGTCAAGGCTCACACAGAACTAAATAGATGTGGCAGACATGTCTTGTAATTTGAAACTAGACCGGCAGGCAGGGCATAGGACAGAACCTAAATACCTTGCCCGGGATTGCCTGTGATTTAATCTACCTTGCAGCTAAGTAAACTTCTGAATACAAAAGGTAACGGATAGAAGTGAATTACCAATTCCCATATCATAGCCCCGGCTCTTGAGCTCTCTGTATTCTTGACACAAAGCACAAGCTTCACAGAAGAAATGAACTAAGCAATCCACACATGGATCCTCTGCCAAGTCATATTGCCCCCTCAGTTTTGATCGGTAAAAGCATGAGTATAAGCATGCAAATCCAGTCATCGCCAATAGCCCGTACGCCGTGCCATTCGCAGCGCAAGCTAAAAGTCATGAGATTGCAACCATCAATATCTAGTATTAGAAACCTAGAAAAATGAGTCCCAGTAACATTACATAATTAGAGAGATCATCATCAATTGCAAGGCTTACATCTGGAACCTCTGTCCACTATCTCAGCAATCTGTCCGAATGTGATGCAAGGGCAAAAGCAAGTGATCATACCTATTACATGAAAGCAAGAATGGAAATTCTTGTTAGGATGTGCTATGAAGTAGTCGATATACCTGAAAATCAATACTTTAGATTCAATAAAACAGTTCTTCGCATGTGCTTACAATTTGCGGGATCATCACAACAATGGCAAAGATTAGTGGACCATTTGCCAGCAGCCGCAGGATGCCGGAAGTCAGAGGCAGCGTATGGAGGAGCAACTGCTTGGACTGAGTTCGTCATCGGGTTCGGATACCCAGAAGTGGGAACGTGATGACCCGGATGGCCATCAACGCTGTACTTCGCAGGCTCGTTGGGTGAGAGATACATATTGATTTGTTTGTATGCAACCTGTGATCTGAAGTTCTGAATGACGATAATCGTGCATATAAACTCAGTTCACAGCTCTCAACTTGTGAAGGTTGTCAAGAGTCAAGGTCTTTAAATATGTTGTAAGGACCAATGCTACTTGGTGGAAACTGCAACTAGCGAATTTAAGATTAAATTCAAAGTGTAAATCGCAGTAGTAGTCTTGATCAAGGTGCCTTGCATAATGAGAAGTGGAGGAAGATGTGTTGCATCTTACCACCACCTTAACTTTAGATTTGTCCTGCATTGATTTATTTACACGGAGGACTTGTCCAAGCAATATGGAGCCGTGTTTTTTCTTGGACTGTAGTAGGTGTCTAGAATCAAATGGCTAAGCATCATCGAAAGAGTCTTCTTTGTTTTATTTAGTGTTGATGTGAAGTGAACAGGACCCAACGATTAGGTGGTTGTTAAGCATGTGAACACGAAGACCTTAAGAGTTTGACTAACCAATGAAATTAATCTTGGGTCAACCCAAGACCAGAAATCAGTGATTCGTTACGTCATCGTGTGATGTCATTTCCGAGTGCAGTGCAAGATGTTGTCTTGAGTAACTATGCAGTTGTGGTGTATATATCATCGACCAAGCTACCAACTCTCTGATCCAATATGGGAGGAAGGTATGAACTGCATTTGGCAAGGGCCAGTAAAATCTGGATCTTGTTCGACTTCTTTGTCTTGATCGCCGGCTCTGGTCAGTAAATTTAAAACCCAAATCATTCGATCTTCTGCAGTATCGACTTCGGTGGCCAGATGTTTGTTCGGTTCGGTCGTCTTCGATTTCTGATGTAAATGCCATCGGCTGGGATAAGATCAAGGTTGAGGAGGTAACCAGCAAAAAGGAAACGACTGCTGCGAAATTGTTCTTTATGTTTCCATTTGGAAGAACTTAAGCAGCACCTTCTCATATTTCAATTACTATTGACTTGACTCCTGATTATGACGACATCCCAGCTTGCAAATAGCGAGCAGGTTGTGAAGGACAAGGAGTTGGTTGTCTGTATTTGGTAGAAGGACATGATCATCTGCTAACTTAATTGCTTAATCTTTCGTTGTTTGTTGGGTCATATAAGAAAAGCGTTTCACGTTTCACGTTGCACACTAAACAATTAACATCGTTAGGAGTTAGGAACATAGACCTTCTAGAAGTCAATCTCAAGATGGACTGATTTAACTAAACCATCAATGATGATCATTGATCCACTAATAAAAAAAATTAGGAAGACCTGCAAATGAGTTTCGGATCAATATAAAGTGACTGGCAAGTTCATTCATGGCGAATAATTGAAAAAGAGCGTGCCCCTACTTTTGCAAGGTAAGAAGGGCAGAGAAAACGCTGAGAAAATTATCAAAAAAGTCCTATATCTATTACATTTGTACCAATTTTATCTTAAAAATTTTAATTTTGTCAATTTATAACCTAAACCTTTTGAATATTTATTTTTCTTTTCTTTTTTCTTTTCATTGTGTCGCCACGGGTCGCCAGCGTCCTTCGCCGGCCACAGACAAAGGTGTGACTACCTTTGCAAGATTTGGCAGAGGGCTGCCTCGCCCGCAGCCGACGGGGCCGCGAAGGCCCTCATCTGCAGCGGGCAAGGCCGTCCACAATGGCCTAGCTCAAGGCCTTTGCAGCGCTGCTAACCACGGGCGAGGGCATTGTCCAGGGCCTTCACGGCAAAGGCCTTCACTCGAGCTGACAAGGTCGCAATGGCCTTGCCCAGGCCTTCGCGGCCCCATCGGTCGCAGGCAAGGCGGCCCTTGCCCAAATTTAGGTGAGGGCCGACCACAAAGGAAAAAAAAAAAAAAAAACAAAAA
>BCNH02000009.1:16319892-16379298 GCA_001662345.2 Metrosideros polymorpha var. glaberrima
AAATCATTTAAAAAAATCATTTAAAAAGAAATTATAAAATTTTCCATGTCAAACAACTGGATTTCACATTAGTGATTTGTAGCCAAAATTTGCCAGAAGGACTCAATTGATAAATTGTTAAAAGATTTAGAACTAAATTAGCTAAATTAAAATGTTTATGATTGAATTGACATGCAATAAATTTATGATTTTTTTATATAATTTTTCCAAAAAAATACCCTAAGCCAATGGTCATGATCACATCGACGTTGAAGTGACTTGTGCCATACTCTCACAATAAAACTTGGGGAAAAATTCAAAGGATTTGAAGTGGGGTCATTTTTATAAATAAAAAAAAAGGTCAAGAGTGAATTTTGTCTCAAATAAGGGCCTGAAGTGGCCAATAATTTTTTCCAAAAATTACAATTGGGTAAAAAATGGGATAAAATCCCCAAATTTAATTGCGAGGGTTCTTCCCTCTTTCTTCCTCCTCTCCCACTACGAACTTCACATTGGTTGCATTAAGATGGGATAAGATGGGATATTACGTACCAGAAGGATTGAAAGAGTACCGAAACTATATAGATAGATCACTACTTTCTTGCTCTGAGTGCTTTTGTGATTAAACATCTCATTCTATAATCAAGTATTTTGTCGATAACCTCTCCTATTGGGACATACATAAGTAGTTTTTTCTGCATTTGCAGGAGCAAAGTGTTGATTTTCGGGACACAACTTAATTCTTCGATTTGACAAGGCTTGAAATGGACGAGAAGGAAGGCCTTTTGGAAGCCTGCAAATTACAGTTGTGAAAGCTTTTTGCGCTTGAATGCGTAGATTTGCTTCGGTATCGCCTCTTAGTTGGAACAATTCATTTTTCTTAAGAATAGGTGCGTTAAAAGTCCTAAAACTTGTAATAAAAATGCATTTGAGTTTCAAAATTTTCAAGAAATGCAATCAAGTCCTAAAACTTGTCACGAAGTGAAATCAAGTCATAACACTTTTAAATAGTACAATCAACTCCTAAAACTTATCAAATTGATCCAAACAAGTCCTACTGTTGATTGCACTTTTTGAAAATTTTAGGACTCGATTGAACTTTCGTAACAAGTTTTAGGACTTAATTATACTTTTTGACATTTTTATGACTTGATTATATTTTCATGATAAGTTTTAGGATTTCTAGTGCACTTATCCATTTTTCTTATTTAGTAGTTCTCTGTCTTATTGTTCAATGGAGCTTTCCCCTACTGAGTTATGAAGCAGAACTCTTGCGAAATCTCCTGTTTTACAGGCAAAAAAGTACGCGACAGTTATTGGCATTTGGTCTTAACTTGAACTTTGTGATAGGTTGGCGTGTCTATACCAACTAGATCAATTTGGCATGTCAATTGGTTATGCAGCAAGCAGCATAGACGGTTCAGACATTTGTTTAAGCTCTTCCATTTGCAAAAGTTATGGAGAGGAAAAACCCTCTTACAACATGGGCAAAAACATTGGATAGTTATTGAGTATTGACCCCAAGTCAACTTCTAATTTGAGATATTGGGCTATGTCAGATAACCCATTTCTAGGCCAACAAGTCTAGCGAGCCACTCGAGAAACAGCCTACTATCTGTCAAGGCCCAGTAAAGAAATCAGCGAATGGATCATGGGCCATACTCGAATCCCTCCTTTGGTGGACACTCATTTCATAGGGTTGACACAGAGCTGTCAGAACTCAATAACTTCAGCTTTCTCTTTTCCTTTATTTCTGGGTTAAGTAAAATCCCACCCATCTTCTCGATCAAGTGCATCGTCAACGTCGGCCTTCATTTGTTATCACAAGCGTGGAAGAACATGCAGATATTACTTTAGGAAAAGAAAAAAAAAGATAGTCAAGGCAAAGGCAAACCTACAAACCTCTGATGATAACGTGGGAAAGCATCATGACAGATTGATCTTCATCGACACTCAAAGTGTCGAGGGTATTATAACCATACTTGTATTATCCTATTTTGAGTTAATGATGCTCGTGGAAAATAATGAAATGGCATCCTTATCTTCTAGTTCCACACAAAGACAAAACCCCATCCACATAAATATACTTTCCTTGGCATATGATTAGCAAAAGAGAGAGAGAAAACTATTGAAAGTCTCATGAGCTATATGCAGAGCTTGAGCTTCATTCAAAGTACCCAACTAATTGAGTAATACTCAAAGACTGTTTTGCCATCTGATCTGACATTGTAAACCGAGCCTTCAGCTTTTTTAAGAAATTTTGCTTTGTGCTGTGTAGGATTAAACTATGGAGGTGTTGCTCACCAAATGGGAGACCAAGACAGAGACATTGTCTATAGTCAAACTTAGCTCCTTTCGCTCCTTGTAAGATTGGCCGAATAAGGTTGAAGCAATTCTTACTTGGGAATCGTGCCACCTGTCCCATGAGCGAGCAATTGAAAAATGTTGGGAACTTTAAGCTGCATGTGAGGATCATTAGGAGTAAAAAAAAAAAATTTGATTAGAATTTTTAAGTTCTCTGTAGAGAGATCAAGAAAAATAGTAGTCAATTCCAAGTTCTAAGCAAAAGGGTGGGTTTTGGTCTTGGCTTTTTGTTAGGTGCTGTGTCGGTAAAGAATCCAGGGGACTTCATGATTTTTAAACTCGTTCTGAAAGTGAACAGCTCCAAGTTTGCATGTGCCTTTCGTGGCTAGTGATTGGGATGTGGCTGTGGAGATTGAAGTAGGGAGAGTCCTAGGCTTAGTTGTCCTTCTCTAGAAGGATTAGTACTTGCATGAACTCTCTGGTGATGCATGTGTATTCGGCGAACAAGAATGATCTGATCAAGTGGAAAATAAGTGAGACCCGCCCGAAGGAAGGTTTCTTATGTATAGCAGATGTCATGTGTATCTAGTGCATTTAAGTATCTTGAAAATGTCATGGTGACATGAGAAAGAGCATAACTTTCGTCTTAAATCATTTAAGGTGCAAAAGAAAGAGATTGTAGCTCAAGGAAAGATAGGCTTTATCATAAAAATTCTCCGATATTGTATCAACAGTAATTTATGGACAGTAATTTAGTCAGATGATATGTCTGTGTACTTTGAAAATGATTGTCTGGGATGGTCATATATAATGCAAGAAAGCATGTAAGGTAACCCTTTCCTCTCTTTGTTACCCATGGTTTTGCCTTTTCTCTTGTCTGATCTTTTTGTTTCTTTCGTTCCCGTCTTCTTTATGCAAATCTAGCATTCAACTCACGAGCCAGTTTACTTAAGTAAGCAGAACATAAGGGAACAGAGAAGTGAAATTGAATATTTGCAACCACTTTACTGGATTCACATTAGACATCAGCTAATATAATACATGAACGCTTTTGTGTTTTCGAGATCAATTTTACCCTGTCAGAGAGCAGCTATGCTGTGGAATTTTTATATTTGCAGCAAGTTCAAGAACTTCTGATGGAGATCAGTGTTATTGTGCAAACATAAAGAATGTTTCTGTACTGTCATTTTATCTTAAGGGGTGCATGTGCAATTCAAACCTATCCTTTGGTTTGATGCTGCAAGTAGGTTTATTACCACTTATATACTGGCTAGAGGAGTGACTGCTAGTATGGTTACGTTACTCTATTTTAAATTTGGAGAGAAAATTAAACTGTCAAGTTACAGAATTAATCGATCTATTATCCATTACGTCTTCTGAAATTGATGCTTTCACATTAAATCTATAGTTTTAAGAATGCAACTACCAACATGACATGATCGTAAGAATTTTCACCCTTCAGTAGGATGTGTCAATTGAAGAGGCAGGGAAGTAGATATTATGTAATTACTGTCAAAAGTTCAATTTATAAGTCATCCAGAAAAGGAGATAAAGCTGTTCCGATAGTGAGTGCATGGTCCATTTAGAATATGGTATTGGAAAGGAGCAAGCTATTACCTTCATCTTTTAAATCACAATGTGGACAAACCAAAGTAACATGAGCTGTCTCCTAGACAGACTCCCACGAACAAGCTCACTCCTATATAAGTCTAACATAGACATGTGGATTCTAACAAGGAATTTAGACATTAATAACTTAGCAATTAGCCCTAGATCTTTGAATCTTCTTGTCCCCCAGAGTGCATGCTTAAACATGTTCAACAATGAGCAGGAAGGTTTCTATGCTCCCTCCACCATGTTGGGCCCTAGGATTTCATTTTCCCATGATTTCGCAGACACCCAACAACAACCCATCAGGCAAGAAGCTAGAAGCTATAAGGAAGCACCGGTATCTGTGGATTTCGAGTTCTCAGTGAATGACGACTCCATGATACCTGCCGATGAGATCTTCTCCAAGGGCAAGTTGCTACCTCTGAAGAGCAATGGGGCCAACCCGTTGAGGAAGATGACGCTTCGGGACGAGTTGCTCGTGGACGACGACGGCTCGAACAATGCATTACCAAGGTTGGCAAGCAGTTCGGGCCGGTGGAGAGAGAGGTGGGGCTTGAAGAGGAGTCACTTTGCATCCAAGAAAGGGGATAGGAGTGAGAGTTCCCTAGAGAAAGTGGTGGAGGACAAGGCTTCCGTCTTTGCCTTGACTAGCAAGAAGTAGTGACAGGTAATGTTTGGGAGCCTTCCCTAAAAAGTTCATTTCAAAAAGCTGTTTTCAGGAATGAAAGAGGGAAAGATCTCTCAATGAAAACAGTATGTGAGGCTGATTCCAATCTAGAAATTGTTCTGCAAAAGTAAAATGACTTTGGTGATCTCATTTCATTTTTCTGGTCACACATTCTAGTTATCTCTCTATTCTTTGGGAACAAATGAATTGACACAACTAAGACCAGAAACTCCGAACTATCCTCTTAAAAAAACAGGGAATTCAGACAGCCGTTTCATAAAAATGACAGTCTGTTGCATGGCATTTACATCATTTTGTCTCTGGAACTAGAAAACCTTCACTTGTCGAGCAGTTAGGAATGGCCAGTGCTTATGTTTTGACCTCGTACTTCATTGTCCGCAGTGAGTTATCTAATTTACCATCTGCTCTTGCAGGATCTGATGCAAAACAAGTTGGGGGCAGAGGAAAGAAAAGCAAAGACGTCAGAAGGATTTCCCTAGGCGCCTCATTTGCCGATTTGCTTGTGAATTATCAGAACAGCGACCTGTAGAGAGCACTTTTAATTTCTGTTTTTGATTTTTGATTTATTTGGCCTAATGGAAATTCTTTTCCTCGAGCATTTTCACTTTCATCATTTTTTTTACTCATTAATTCTATATTTTGGAGGCTCTTTTTTTTTTTTTTTTTGGGTTGATGTGACTGGATCATCCGGTGTTAATCATACTAGTGATAAATCCACCCGGTGGATGTGGAAAGAGGGAAACTAACCCAATCAACCTCCAGAAAACGACCAATAACTTCTCTAAAAGAATGACTGATCAGACTTCCTTCTCAATGAACCAGCATCTGTTACGGACATTAAACAAGACCAAAATGGTTGCCCAAAACAAATAGTTCCTGGTACGACTAAGAGGCCCAGTATGACAATTCAGGGTGTTAGTCTCCCTTTTCCTCTTCACGAAGTGCATCGAACGCATCATGGATTGAGCAATTGCTGTCTGCAAATCTTGAGCAAATCAACACATTTTCCCACGGGAAGCGTTTCCAACAGAACACCCGTACATGCACCATGGCAGCAAGTAAACATAGCATTGTCATTAAACCGAAGTATTATCACGGCATGCCATGTATTTCTCGAGTAAGTGACAGAAATTGTCCGGATGCACCCTTTCCAATGAGCGACATGCCCCAGGGCCCAATACATACCACAATAAGACTGAGAAGTCCTTAGTCACGGGAACTTAAAAACTGTGGCATAAAAAAAATTTCATCTTGATATTATGACAAACCATCTATCACACATTATGTTAAGGCTTTGGAAAGAATGGGCAACTGCCTCTGTACAACTATGCAAATCAAGGCATTGCAATTACAAGGCCCTCCTATGTAGGTGAAGCGAGGATACAAAAAATATTTACACTTCCTAAGCCATAAAAAAGTACACAATCACAGAAAAAGGAATGATCCTCACTCTTGTATTGAGGAAGCAAAAAGAATGTCGACAGTAATCCATTCTATGTTACCTGCAACCAATAAGTTTGTTCATGAGGTGCTGAAGTACAGTACTTATCAAGAAAATAGACAAGAATAAAAACTGAAGGAAGAGTATCATGTTGACACCGAGTCAGAAAACACATTCAAGACAAACTTTCTGCTATGAACCTACTACTGGCATAACTCTAGAACAATGAGGCAGCGTTTGGTAGTCTAGTGAGAAAATTTAGAGAAGTTTCGACTCACAGTTTGGGTAGGGTCTAGACAAGTGGACAGCTCTTCACAGTCCCTTTCTCCCTGTGAGGAAACTTGCACTTGTCAATATTTCCCCATTCTTCATTCCTGCACGTTGAATAAGAAGTTGAAATTTCACAACTGCTATATTGATATATTCCAACTGAAAGATACCAACTCACTTATGAATCTACTCTTGCGGCTGATTAGGACCCATATATTTCTCCATAGACTCCTTTTTATGCTCTGGATCAAGGCTGAAAACATAAGACAACACGTTAATCATTGTCTCAACATAACATTATACAACAAAGAATTAATATGAGGAGGGTCTTCAATTTAAGAAACCTATTTCTGATGCCAAGAAGAGCACAATGTACAGCACTCGCACAAGCAGACAGCGGAGCTATGGTGGCTGCAGGAACTGCCCGGAAAGCAGTCGATATAGCTGCTCCAACACCAGCTCCTCGCTGGTATTTCTTCAAGGGGGTTTGAACCAGAGCAGAAGCAGACTTGCCCAAGCCGTCACTAATACATTCGTAAGCCTGCATGGAGTACACATACTTTAAGCTAATATAAAACAAGAATTAAGCACGTGCTTTGTATCTTGCCAAAGTCATAATTGAATAGATATATGGGCCAAAAAAGAAAAGAAAACCAATGAAGAGACATAAGAATCCATGTATATGGCTAGCAAGAGCCAATCAAAATGGTAAAGTGGCAAGGTCCCATGCCCTCTGACTCGCAGTATATTAACAACACGATAGAAGGTCAATTCGTTATGATAGCAACTCAATAGTATCCAAAGACTTTGACCAGATTATTATTCATAGTCATGAATGCTTTGATGGTCTCATAAACGTGCGTCATGATCAACTAACAGAGAAAAGATTAACTAACATGGGGTGCATCACAACACAACACATTGTTTAAACACAACTAATGAGACCACAGCCAAACGGAAGATTGGATATAGTCATGAGGCACTGAAGCTATCAAATCAAAGGAATTCTAAATACCAGAATCAACTGTAATGCCATCACTAGTACAGACATGACATACCATGAATCCTCACTGGTATATATGAATGAACAATTCAAGAAACTTAAGTAGTTCTGCACAAGCTGAACCAGAAGATTAAAAAAAGTCAACCATAAATCATCAAAAAAGCATAAACCTGCTTTATTCCATGCTGAGCATCCTTAGGCTGATTAGATCTGACATTTGCATTTGCTCTACTTTGCAGAGGCCACAGAGTAGAAGGTGGATTACTCGCACAAATACATTCTGCTTGCAGCAAGATATTGTGAGCACCTGCTGCCAAATGTACCCCTAGCCCCACAGCTTCAAGAGATATGCTTCTCAGAAATGCTACTGTGCCTGGATGAAGATGATTAGTAAGACTTCTGGGCAAATAACATGACTAGAGAATATGACATAGAGAAACACAAACAACAAGCTTTGTTGGAGCCTGAACTTATGTCCTCTCTGAATTACTACCACATTTAGCATAACATGCGGAAAAACATTTAGCTAAGGAATAGAAAGAGGGAGACCCCATAAGCTACCAAGCAAGAAAATCCTTAATCCAAATGCTCCACCAAAATGCATTACATAAAGAAAATTTCTACAGTAAGATTGTCACGTGTAAAAGAATTACTAAAAAAGACATGAAGATTTATGTATTCGACCTTCCTCCAGAGAATTCCAGCTATTACTCAGAAACCTGTCCATTTTAATCAGAAATTCTGTCTAATTAAAGGGGGAAAGCACTGCTCTCCTTATTTCTCAAAGCTTCTGATCAGATTTTGTTTGCAGCTTTACCTCTTTGCAATCCCTTGAGTACTCTATGATCCTTCTTGTAATTCTCAACTGGGCAAGAAACTAACTTTGCAGCAGCACTTGCGACAGAAGTCAATGACCGGATGGGAGGTAGGCCGTGTAGTACCTTATGAATCTACACATGTAAATTTGTTCGAGAGTATATCAAAAGGCAAGGTAGAAAAACAAACAAATTTATCCCAAGCAATAAATCATATTGTAAACCTGATTTTGAGATATATCTTCCAACCACTCCCCTATGATTGTTTCACAAACATTATTCCAGCCATACACACCAACAGCTTGTACGGGCTTGAGATGTAGCTCAATTCCCTGTAGCACAAATTATATGGCAGAATGAGCTTAAAAATTGCAAAACAAGCACCACCACCAGAAATAAATGTGACAGTGACAGAATCCCTTATAACCAATTTCAAGACATCACAAAGGATCAAAATTGTGACTACTACTACTAAGGAATCTCTTTGGCATCCATAGACAAGACATACGTATTGTTAGCTTCACATATTTATGAATCAATTTTTACCCAAAGAATATAATAACACGAGAAAGAAAAATACCTATTAAAAGAAACACAAGAGAGAAAAAGAGGGATGGTTACATGTACTTGCATTACCATTTTGGCAGAGAACGTCAGACGAGAGCAAGTGAAAAGGGGATAAGAATGCTTACATTTCATTACAACAATTATGAGATCATTCACCAAAGGAAAAGAACCACAATTATCATTTGAGCTAAAATGAAGACAGTAAAGTACCAGATCAACAATAAACTTAGCCATTTGCCACAATAAGAAGCCACAACGTATAAAAAGTGCTTTTTATTCCAAGAGAGAAATTCAAAAGACAATCTCATTGAGGTCATGACAATAAAGACCTACCTTCCAGGGAACCAGGTTTACAAGCTCTACATACTTCCCACCTCCTAGTGCTGCCAAATCCACATGCTGTGGAGTGTAATCAACCCGAACACTGAAAGGCTTTATGTCAAATTTCTGTTGAGAACATGATGTATTAGTTGAAAGTTTCACTATTTGAAAGAAAAAGTCCACATAATGAAAGCTGCCCATGTGAATAATATACAAAAATGTAAACAGTACACAGGCAGACAACTGCAGAACAGTTTCTTCTCAATAGGCAATTGTATTTGTCTAGTCATATGGTAAGTATCTCTGCTTCCACCATGGATTAATTGCAAAAACAGCCCTATGGTGGACCTGGGTTTACATAGCCAAACCCAAGACTAGATCAAGACTCACTTAATGAGGTAAATTTAATGCTTCCACAAAGGCAAATGGTAAGGACTAAGGACAGCATTCAGAAAAGCAACACGTGGAGTTATTCTAGTCAACAATATTAAGTGCCACAATAAGAGAACTTAGTAGAAAGGATGCATTTACCTGAAAATATGGAAGCAATGCCTCATCAACAATTACATTCCGGATAGAACCACTTTGGGCATTTCGCAGCAACACTTCTGATCCACCTAGATTATTTTGAACACCGGAAGACCAGTCCTGCGGTGGGTCCTCATTTCCAAAAAAAGAAATGAGGAAATCAAGCTGGCGCTGATGTAGGTGCAATCGCAAAGGAAGTAGAGCAATGCACAACCTAAAAATACAAGAACAATTAATAAATGAAAAATCTAAGAACTATAATAATACTTGACCAGGAGAAGGAGAAGAGGACCAGCAAAAAGCAGTGATTGTCAGCGTAACAATAAAAGAACCAGCCAAGGATTCTAGAACCAGAAACGGATTCGAACCCCAGACATCATGCACACGTATCTCAACACTTGAGAGCACGATACAAACATTGCATGCACTAACTCTGGTTGATAAGAAAATGTGCATACATATGATCAATGAATCCCTACAGTGGCCCCAAACATATGCAAAAGAACACATACGCAACAGAGGATTTCCTCCGTTCCAAAAATTGACTTTGTCAAATCAGGAACAGCAAGTGAGGAGGAATACATGCTTTTTTCCTTCTAGTGAGGGAAGCAATGCGCTAATAAAGCCGAACAACATTCTAAACCAAAGTGAAACCAACATCGATAAAGACTAAAACCATCTTATGCACCAGTGAGTAGGCTACTATATAACTTTGGCAGCTATACAAGTCCTACTGAACTCGCATCATAACTCTTCTAACATCATCACTGCAATTGAGAAAAGGGCTTTCCTTTGAACAAGGTTCCCAGATAGCCGGACTGTACAGGGTCATGTCATCTCTAGCATATGCAGCCCACAAACTCCAAGTTGCAATGGTAGCATCAGCATAACTAATCCAACCAAGTTGTTCCGTCATAGTTCACTAAACCTTCTGTATACTATACTGTATCTAACTTATGTGCCACAAGAAGGAAATTCCCACCAAAATAAACCAGAAAAGTATTTGTCCAAAGTGGAGCACTTGCCCTCCCCCACTTAATGGATAAGGCCTAGTTTGTTGTCGTTGAAGTTGAGAGTCAATCTTGAATCATACATGTAAAGGGAGTACGTCACCACTCAATCTCATTATCATCCAGATGCAACCACTGGACCCCACAAAGATTAAAGTGCACAAAATTATCTACAGAAACTATCATTCATTAAACCCCAAGCAGATCAACCCAGTGGAAAACGGAACTGCAAACATGCACAAAACGAGGTGTACAACCAATATGCCTATTAGCATACCATATATCAGTCGCGGGATAAGTGATAACTAAAAGCAAATGAGTTCAAAGCCTAGTTACCGATACTCCTCGAGAGGAATCAAAGGGTCAGGTCTCACAGCTTCCAAATCAAGCTTCAATGCCTTTGAAGATGATTCTCTGGGATGATCTTTTGAGCTATAATATCCAAGCACCTTGAAGTTCAACAATGAAAAATTTAGAATTGCACACAAGAAAAGAATTAGAGTACTTTAGGAGTCAAACTTCCATAATTACCAGTCTAAGTGGTGCGTCTTTGCTTTTATCATAGAGATGGACATCCTGTACAGAGAAAGAAAGCTTAGACACGCAAAATCCACCAACTGGATAGATGTCATGCTGACATTCAATCCCACGTAGAGCAAGTTCTATGCATATTGCCGTATCCCTCCGGCAAACTTTTCCAGAATGGTCATCGGTCACTTTAGAGTTATCCCAGTCAGCACCAGCAAACATTCTCCATCTGACATTTATGTTCTTGACAGTCACTCTGCCCACAAGCTTTCCAGAATCATTAGTAGCTTCAGAACTAGGACTACAAGGTTTGCTTTCTGCTGACTGTTTCATGTTGGACATCTCACAGATGTCTGCAATATGGTTTTCATGAATTTTTAAAGAATTCTCTCTATACCATCCACCGTCGCCTCTTCCAGCAATACCATTTTCCGCAATTCCACTTGTGTGTTTGACTATTGCCCCCGAAAGATCTCTGCCTAAAGATAAATCTGATAGAGGGCATAGGTCTGATATACAATAGCCTTCTATGAACTCAGGAAAGTAACCGTTCCGAATAAATGAGGCCTGACTGCTTTCCAATCCCACCAAAGGCACTGACCCATTTACTAATAGATCTTGAGATAGTGTTTCAGAAGCTGCAGTATCAAAATCACATTTCTCTCCAAGAAAGCTTTCCTCATTTGATTCAGAATCATATTGGCAAGTTCTACTATCATCTGAAAGAAAAGCATCCTCACGTATCTCATCCATCAATCCAATCACCAAGGCTTGACTCTTCGCATTTGCACTTGAAGAGTGCACCTGAGGAGTTGATGGGGCAAGATCGCCAACAGAAGTTCTTACTTCAGCTTTCAAATGATTCCTCTCTTGTTCCTTTTGAACGTTATCCCACCTACTCTGCAAGTGAACAAGAGATTCTTCCAAATCAGGAGCAAAAAGCCGTTGAAGTTGTGTGACCAATTGTATCAGAGCCAAAGTTGAATCATGACAAGTTTCCACATCAATGTGAGAATTAGAACATTCTAGCTCCCACAATGTGCCATTCCTGCAGTTAGTCCTCAAATTTGCCAGGACAAGTGCCTCCCGAGCAACTTTAACGTAGCCAATCTTGTGAAGATGTTGAACACTGTAAGTACCACCAAGAAGCTCAAGTTCTGATGCTGAGCAAAGGAGAAGCCCAAGATCTTGCACTCTTATATTGTAATCAGTGTCAATCGAATCTCCGGAAGTTGCATTGGAAATACTGAAGCAAGATGCAGCTATAATACAGGCAACATAACAGTTGTCCAAGGATGACTTGACACTTGAATGACTGAATCCAAGGTCAACAATTTGTGAGGTGACCATCAGGTTCTTTATATAAGGTTCATAGCTCAAACCTGTGTCGACCAAGTTCAAAGACAAAGAAGATCCAGGAAGCTGTTGGCAATCTCCTTTCGATGAAGAACATTCAGCAGAACCATCAGTTTTAGAAGCTGGCAAAGTAAAGAAAGACGATATTGCATCGAGCCAATCCACTCGACCACCTATGGCAACAAAAGTGCCACATCTGACAGTAATGGACAAAAATCCATGGAAATTCACAGGATCCCACATGTAGACAAAGTCAGAACCAGCTAATTGAGTAGATAAAGCATTGGAACCTCCCCCATCACCCCGTTTCATTGTTGAATTGCAACATGAGATCAAAAGAAACTCTTCATCTGGTACACCAGTGATTGAACCCCACAACTTGCCTTCCCCATGAGCCAGCCAAAAAAAATTGGCACCGTTAATACCGCCAATGTCCGAGACGTTCAGTAATTCCAACTTTTTAATTCTCAATTTGAGTCGAAACCATGACCCAGGAAGTTCATTCTGTATCGAGCTTTTGATGTTGTCAATCTTATCAGGGTGAATAACAATCTCTACAGAATCACACTCCATATATATTGATGTCTGACCTACAGAAGTTTTTTTCAAAGAATCAACGTCCTCAAAAGCCACTCTAGTAAATCCTTTTATCACTTGACTTAAAAGACAGTTGAAGACTTCATATTCATAGCTGTGAAGAGTAACTACAGCAGAGGATAAATGCAAATGCATAAGGAAACTTGAGCTCATAATTATCTCTTGACGTATTTCAGAAGCAGTATCACCAGAATCTCTCAAAGTTGTTACGGAGGCAAACTCATATCCTTTTCCCATGAACTTATTTCTGCTCCTCTCCTCCGAAACAGCTAAAGACTTTGCTCTCTCGGCAACCCAGGCACCAGTAACAGGACCCTCCTGCCAAATCATACTGAGGATGGAAGAAGGTGTGTAGTTGGCAACAGACAGAATCTTCAGAGAAGAAAATATACACCCTTTAGCAGTGCGGCAGGACTTACCCCCATCATCAACCTCCTCACATGCAGTACTGACTAGATACATGTCAAGGTTACAGGCATTCAGATGCACAGAAGTTGTCACCATTGAAGAAAACCTCTTTTTGGAATTTGAATTGCAAAAGGGTTTTGAACTATCACCCTTCCCTTCTCTTGCAGGACAAGGAGAATAAAAGTCCAGAGCAATAAACTGATCCCACTCAAAATAGCTGGCTATATCATCTCTGCCATCAAAAGGAAAGCAGAGAATAACTCTCGCATCAGAGACCGATAGGATGCCCTGTAGCCTCTCTCTCGAAGATGTGGTTGTAATACAAGTTCTAGGCCCTCTGTTCGAATCCTCAGGAGATACTTTCTTAACTTTGAATTGAAAGTTATTCGCGAAGTCATTTACTTCAAGAGATTTCTCCATTTCCTTCACGAAAGCCAGCAGCTTGCGGATAAGCCGGAAGTTAACCCAAAAAACAAATGGTGGTAGTGATAATGAGAAAGACATTGGCCCTCCCGATCTGCCATCAGACAGGCAAGAATTACTGGCTAATTGGAAACGAACAAGTCCCGAAGTTCTAAGCAGCATTATTCTGATCGCATCATTCCGCTTTGCAAATGGAATGTTTGGAGCAGATTCCCCAACCAGATCATTTTCAGGAACATCCATATAAGAGGCATGCGGAGGAAGAGTGCCTAGAACTTCTGCTTGCAGCTGCCGAATACAAGCGCTTTGGCCAAATATCCCATACTTACTTCTCTCGTCACCAAAGAACACGCCATTTTCTCGATGACTTACATATTCATTCACCTCAATATGTTTCACTGTTCCTTCAAACTTCAATTCTCGAGGACATATCTGTTCATCTTTCAGATATTTTAAATTAGTCTAGTGGGATTAGGCAGAATAAACAGCATATAGTCTGAAAGAGGAAGGTGTACAATTTCAAGAATTCCCATTCTTACCTGCACCATTAAAGATATATCCCTGCATTCTGCACCTAGACAGTGATAATCAAAGCCAATGTTCTCTTGATCATCATTCAACTCCTGAAAATTCCCCTCATCTTCATCATGGAGAGAGAACATAAGAGACATTCCAGCAATGGATGCTTTGAGATTAGTTTCTACAAGCTGCTGTGCTGCAAATAATTTGACAATTAAAAGAGGAACTTTGTCAGGCATTTGCTCTATAAGATTGTCTTCCATTCTCAGGCATTTCTTCTGAGAAAGAAATATCTCATTTACCGTCATTGAAAAAAAGTAATGAGAAGATTCAGTTGCACCACAAACACTACATCCACTATTTATAGGTAGAAGAATCTTTTCACTGTTTCCTAATGGAAAAGGTTTACAGCTAACTTGACAGTAAAGCAGACTACTCTCTTTTAACATAAGCTATTTTCTTAGAGGCACCTGTCCAACATAAAGCAATCAATCAGATACATATAATAGCTGTAGCTCAAAGCATACATACCAGAAGGTATAAGCAACGACCCCGAAGCCAAATTGGAGGCCGCAGTTATTGCGCTGAAAACAGAACATGTCCAGTTCCACATCCCACTCCCACCTAGGGCTGAGTGAGAATTTCTCAATTCATCGAAGCACTCGAAAAATTGATCCACACTGCGTAAGAGCCAAAGAGGACACAAATGGCACATCAAAGTCGTTCAAATTATCCTGAAACTATTTCTCACAATGATGACTTTTAAAAGAAAAACGAAAATGCCAATCGTGTTGGCATTCCAAATTGAGAGAAGCGAGATGTTGAAACCAAGTAGAGTGTGGAATTTATAGGACAAATAATCTAGTTCATAAGCCTACATCATTTGCTTCATTGGCCAAATGATGGAGTTATATGTCCCTTCACAGAAATTTCCAAGTTGAGTATTGCTACTATCGTGCATGTTTTTTACCAGGAGAGGTATGCTGTTAGAAACAAGATCGCCAACTTTAGAAACAAGAAGAATTGCCGCATTTAATCCACCCCAGCAGGCCATAAGAACAAAATGAATAAAACAACAGGAAAAATGTCCAACCTTGCCCCAAAATCATCTTCCTCCTTATCCACAACAAAAGGAACCCAATCTGATATCACATTTGGTAAGTGAAGATTAGACCCTGTTCCCCGCCTCGGAGAGGAAGAAAGCTCAACAGATAAGCCACCATAGAGTGGTGATGCTTTGTTAGTGGCAACTTCACACAATCCAGTTGTCGGTGGAGGGCTACCAGATGCAGAACTGAAATGAACATTGTTTGCTGACTTATGCTGCATACCACACTCACGCTCCTTGCCCAAATTAACAAATGTTCCCCATGAAAACAAAAGCCATTTGATTGTACTTGGTTGAAACCGTAACTCTATAGGATCTATAGAAACATCTGCATCCACTTTTCTAATGTCTAAGAAACCATTCTTCCAAGGAATACTTAACTTTAAAGTCCCTGAAAATCCTCCTTTCCTACCAATCATTATTGGCACCGTAGAACCTACTGGTGGTAATCCAGAAAGTAATTCACCAGAATCTGTCCCTGATACACTTGGAGGGCATGTTTGCCTATCAACATCATCCATGTGAAGCAGCTCAAGAATCGCTCCTTGAAATGTTACGCAGTTTGTCAGGCGACTGATTCCAAGGAAGTTCTCAGCGCCTATGTCACCCATCAAATGAGAATCCTCTGAAACACGTGTTCCGCACACCAATTCTGCAACTCGAAAAACCATAGATCTGTGATGTGTATATTCTCCTCCATTTTGACTCGAATATGGATCAAATGCAATAATGACTTTCTTTATGGTTACATTAAAACCGGTAAGCAACCATTTCACCATCTTGGCAATTGTCTTAACTCCTTCGTGAACATCTCCTGAAGAAGGTATAACCGCATTCCCCGTCATCTCTTTCTCCAGCTTGCTCTGGCTGGGACAGACACTCTGGTTATTATCTAGGCAGGAACCTTGAGAACCAACCGCATCTGACATACAGTTCTCCACATAAGGTGCAAGCACCAATTCAAATTCGTCAACCTCCACCTGGCAGCCTTCACCCTTCCAAGGCATTCTAACTAATAGAGAGTCAATAGATCCTTCTTTTATCATTAATGAAGATGCTGCACCAAACTGGAAAGAAGAGCATATAAGAACTTGCATTACCGAGAGAGCTATCTCGATGCTTATGCAAAATGTCACCCTTTCACAATGTTCAACTATAGCACTAACTTAGTCATTCAATATAAGAAAATAAAATTCAATCCTGTGATGGGTCATTCCATTAACATGCATCGTCTACACCAAAGGGTCAAGTAGCTCGCTTTTTATAGCAACAAAATCTAAGCGTTAGAAATCATAAACACAAGTGGGTGGCGGCCATTATCCATCAGGAACCGGCATATAGCTGTCCTTCAGAGTGTACTGACATTCCCGTCCAATTATTTCACTTTCCTCAAGAATCCTTCAGTATACCAAGATCTCCCAACCCTTATATATCAACATTTTCAGAATAATTGATGCTAAATTAAAACGGCCTTAAGAGCTACTGAAATCATGAAGAACAAAAGGGTTCTACTTCTACTCCTAAGGGAACAAATTTCATGCTCTCAAAGAAGAATTGGACTCGGCCGAGCACAATTCAACTGTTCCAGCCAAAAAACAGAACAGAAGCTACTGTATCCTAACTTCCATCCTATTCACCAAAACAAATAGAAATTCAGTCGACTCAGCATACCTTCTTGTTAAGGTAGTCGACATTAAGAGCGAGATCGTTGAGCTGAATCGTGCCCTCTCTCAGCTGGACATCGAGCTGGTCCAAATCAATATCTCCCAAAATTAACTGCCCCAGCTTCTTCTTCAAGAGGAACTTGCAGACCCTCTTCACGGCCCACCGCGAGAACATGGCCTCCGCCGACTTCGCTATGTTCCACGACAACATCTTCCTCCGATTCCGCGCCCGAGAGAGACGGCGAGCTCAATTCAGGGGCTTCACGGGTGGAAAGCTAGGGTTTCGAAGGTCCGGGAAAGGGGGGCTGGCGACGGAAGGACAAGAAGCCTCCATGCAGAGCACGAAACGAGAGAGAGAGAGAGGGAGGCTTGATCGCTTTCTTGAATGCTGCGAGGGCGAAGAGGGATGAGATTAGCAGATGATTTGATCGATTTTTGTTATTGTCGTCGGTCGATGTTTGATTGATGGATTCGTTTTTTTTTTTGGGGTGTTGTTGGGTTCCGTGTCGGGTTCCGACTCTGAAGTTTGCCCCACCTTAATGAGCTTCTACACGTCACTAGATTACGTTAATACATGTCCATTTTAATTATCCCCGGTCGTTTTCTTTTCTTTGCGAGCCATTTGATATGTTAACTTTCGAATTTATCATCCTCCAAACGATTAGAGCACACCTTATTTACAATTTTAAATCCCAACTTATATTTTGTCACTGAATTTTATTTTCCCGTAACGATTTCCTGACGAATCTTTTACCTTCATGTAACGTGTGCTCTACCTTGGAAATTCATATTTCTATTTTTTCATTAAAAACTACCGGCATCTATATTCAATTCCAATGGCCTAGTACTTAAAAAAAAAATTGATTTCCAATGCACTTAATAGACATTGCACGCAAGTGTAATTCGGTGCTTATACATGAAAAGGGAAGGTCGATGGTTATTTTAAGCGAGTGGTGAAATAGCCATGAGTGCTGTAAAAATGCAAAATCAATTTAAGTGTAAGTAACTAGCCACTATCGGAAAATTACTCGTCAATTGCACCAACTTACCATTTTAGCTTTCGTTACTGTAAAAATCATATGAGCTTTAAGGGTATTATAGTGAATATGGTGTGGGTATTATAGTGAATATGGTGTAGACACCACGATTAAAAGTTCTCTTTATATTAGTTAGACTCCTGCTAGTATTTTACCCATGTGATGCATGAACTTTCATATATTATTTCTTATAATTGAATTGAGGTGATAAATTTAACAATTATTTTGAATTTCATGTCTTGGATGTTATAAAGGTTTAAGAAACTTTTTGTATTAAATGATATTTACATACTTCCATGCATTCGTTATAGTTTTATTAACAAACTAAAATTTAATTTAGTCATTTTGTAGACGATTCATATCGGTCGAATGTAGTTTAACATTTAGGATATAAGTTTACGATATCATATATCGATGTGCCTGTACAAACTGTAATTCCTTAGTAAACCGAATTCCTTCCAATTTATCAGAAAACAGTAGAAACTTTTCCAAATTGACAAATGAGTCGTGATCCAAAAAATTGTAAATCTTATTATTGTCGCTAAATCGAAATGACAAACTTAATAAGTCCAGCAAATGCACAATTAACTTCAAAGGGCCTTATTAAGAAGGGTAGTCTTAGGATCATATCAGATAGATTCTATCCCATGAGAGTCGTATTGTTTGGTTCTATATTCAATCGTGATTTTAAAATTTTTGTTTTTCGTGGGATTTGCCAATTGGAAAACTTGTTATTTGGGTCTTGGAGGCTAACTAAATTCTATATTCACAAAAATAAGTGAAAAGGCATTTGGAGGGGAGACGTTTGCCAAATGGGTCAAAAGAGGGCATCCTCATTGCTTTGCTTCAAGAGCAAGGATGAGAGGTCGAGAAGAAGATTCCTACAGGACAAGAAAGGGGAGTTCATATAGTGGTCGCTGTTTCACTCATGACACAAGTTATTAATTATTTAATGGATCAAAGAAATATCCGCACTTCTTTCTTGCTTTACGTTATATATATTGAAGGACAAGTCCATTTGGTCGTAATTTTTTTTTTGTCTGAAATCTCTAGTATTATTAGCTGAAAGCCTAACGAAGGGGCATCCAAACATAGTAAGATCCAAAAGTTTTGAGGAGGATGAGCTACCCAATTAGGGGAAAGGATGTTTAAACGCTGGGCTTTAGACACCCAGTTTGCAGCTTGATTCGCAGTCCTACCCACGAAAGATTCATTGGCCTTTTTAAGACAGCCCAACAACCCTCGGGCCTCCAAGATAAGTGCTTGTACAAACATAACACATGCATTGTACTTGTTGCTTCTTTGACTACTTCTGAACTATCTGACTCTATCTCCACCTCTTCACAATTTCTCTCCTGCACGAGCTTCAGTCCCTCAACTAGAGCTAGGGCTTCAACTTGAATTGCAGACGACGCTGGAACAAATCTGGCAACTCCCCCACAAAGCATGCCAGAGTCATCTCGGATCAGGCATGCGATGGCTCCTGTCAATGATCCCTCAACGAAAGAGCGGTTGACGTTGATTCTCATGGTGCTGTGCCTCGGTGGGAGCCAACTGACCATTGAACATGGTTCGCAATTGTTTCTCTCCCTAGCAAGATGCTCTACTAGCCCTAGGACGGGCGAGACCCCTTCTCTGCTTGCCAAAAGTTTCTAATTGGGAAGTACAGCCCTTTTAGGACTTGACACCACAACAAAGCTGGGTTTTGAGATAGCCGCCAAGCTTGTTTCCCAAGCATAGCTCAGTTGAAAGATAACAAGTCCCTAAACCCCATGCCACCCTCATCTTTTCGAGTTTTCAAAACCTCCCAATTCCTCCAATGTAGCCCTGTCCTTGACTTGCTATTTTTCCACCAAAAGGCTGCAACTTTCTTCTCAATTTCTTGGCAAATGGATGTTGGGATTTTAAAAATGGACATTGCGTATTGTAGAATGGCTTGGACCACTGTCTTGATTGAAATATCTTTCCTGGCTTTGGAAAACAAGTTTTCCTTCCATCCATCTAGCTTCATATTCACTCTAGTACTTATCCAAGCAAACATCTATTTTTTTCATTCGCCCCAATCCGAAGGGATCTCCAAGTATTTCCCTGTTTTCTATATTTCAGGAACCCTTAACATTCTGGCCATGTTATGTCTCAAATCATGTGGACAACCCGCACTAAAGTAAATTCCTGACTTGTTCAAATTTATCTCTTACCCGGAAGCAAGACAGTATTGACCCAAAACTAAAGCAAGGTTTTCACATTCTGCTACCTTCCCATCTACAAAAAATAGAGTCATCCGCAAATAATAAATGCAATAGAGAGTCCGGCAAATTTATAAAATTCCGCGGGCCAATGTCGGGAAGTCTGTTCTGTGCATAACATATTCGAGTAATCGATAATATATTTCAAATATCGATGACAAGTTAAAAGTCACTAGCGACTTATTAATTGAGTCGACTTACAATGAAATAACGATTTAATCACCCGCGAATCTAGAAGTATATTACCACGTACTGTTACCGTTTGCGAGTGGGCACGTAACTTCGCTAGTAGAGTACGAGTACTAACATACTTTATTAATAGTGTCGGTCAACAGTTGAAACTTACGACCAACGAAATTTGAGGAACGTCCCTTGGAATTGGGCCCTGATCCATTTTCTTGACAGGAGCAAGAGCAACTTCACCTCATAAAAGATTGACACGTCCAATTTTTGGTTGCGCTTTCATCATGGATTTTTGCAGCCATTTTAAGTGCTGGAGTTTGAACCAGGAACCCGACACACGATCCCGTCCAAATTAACCGGCCGATGATCAATATCAAAGTCGGACAAGATGACAATGGCCAGAATAAGCGACCGCATACGCTGTCGGAAACAACATTTTACGTAACTTACATTCTCGGGAATCTCGTGTCACCGTGGCGCGCTAGCCTCCTTCTTGGGACATGTTATGTTCACGCCTTCGGAGATTCCATGTGAACATCGAGTCTTTTCTTCGACTTCAAAAGCCTCGCTTGAGAGATTGGGCCAACTTCTCTTCTGCCATACGATGTTGCTGGGCCAACAGTGTGATTTGGGGCAAATGCAAATGAGCATTTTCCGCTGAGCTTTACTTACGTAAAGAACAGGTTGAATTGTTCTTTTTTTATTCACAAAAAGATTAGTGCCCTTGACACACGACATCTCCATCTACTCAGCCAATCGCGACAAACCAAGTGTTGTCAATAATAACACTTCTTACACGGTAGTGTTAACTTAGATGGACATAAACGTCGTGTTTCGAAAGCACTTAAAAAAACTATCGATATTGATTCTTACCCAACATTAGTATTCCACTGATGGAAATTGGTGATCATTGACATTTGGGATGACGCGATAATAATATCAAACTAAACTTACTACATAAAACGTCTAGCATTATTGCTCCAAATAAAATTCCCATCTCCTAAACTAATAATTTATCCCGAAGACCATTTCGTGCACTTTGAATAGCACCGAATATTCATCTACAGAGTCATTCCATTCCAGCATCACTTTAGCAATCAACGTCTTTTCTAATAGAACACGGGGTGACGGGATAATGACGAAACAAACATTTAGAGTTCGTATAAACATTAAATGATGCATCAAAGTTGAATTTAGGGCATGAAAATACCCTTGAAAAACTAGTGTATGTTTTAGTAGTTAGGCCCTTATTCAAGGTCTCAAAGTGGACGGGAACTTTGGCTTTGAGGTTCTTGTTCATTCAGACATGTATCTAGCCAATAAGCATAGAACCTACATGTTCTGGAACATCCATCTTTATGCACATACATAAAATTTTTGCTAACTTGTGTGGTGGCGTTGTTATTACTATCCTCATTGTGTCGTTTTCTTTATCGAGTTTAAAAAAACACGCGCCTATTTTAAACTCTTAGTTATGTCAGGACCAATTTGGCCTTCTATCCCCGTTCGAAAATTTTAACTCAACAGGCGAAAAAAGAGAAAATGCGTAGAAGAGATATTTTCAACATGTTTGCCTCTTATCCAAAGAGGAATTTCAAAAAGTTGAAAATGAGATTCACCCATTACAGGAGCAGGTCATTTTTTTAAATCCGAGTTAGAAAGTCATGTCCCAACGTATCATTGCAAAATTTTATATTCATATGGAACATGAACATGTCAAAGAAAAGTCAAGAAATCCCCACGCTTACCTTTGATTCGCACATTTTCTAGTCTACCCTCTATTTCAGTGAAAGAGAAGGATATGGTTATGGAGGAGCAATGGGAATTGGGAAGCTGTCGGCTATAAGGCCAGCGAACGCCTAAATTTCACAAAAACCGGCATGGAAATCAACAAACCGGTGCGCACAACTCGAGCACGACGTACTTCCTCGAAGTGACCCCCCACATCATCCTCAGCTCATTCGCGAGACGAGCAACATTCCATCCCCCCAACCCCGTGCCAAACGCCACCAGATCCTAAGCGATCCGGATCCGGGACGCCGGACCACCATTCCAATTCCCCTTCTTAGTGATCGGTGCCCACTTCAATTCTACTCATCAGAAAACTCCCAGGAAAAAGAAAAAAGACAAAGGTGGAATCGAAGAGGCACGTAAGCACACATCGGAGCAAAGCGAGAATGCGAGTAAACGATAGATCCAAAGTACATTTCTAGAAATCTGCCAAGAGGACGTTGTTCTAGTGAAACAAAATATCAGTGTGGTGTGGGGCTGTTGATAACAAAAGCATGGGGTCGGTTTGGTTTAGGTTGGCCTCTTTCTAGCCGTGTCGATCTATACTGAGACGAGAACGACTTGGGGACATCTTCCAGGAAGCACAGAAGAAAAGACTGTACATCTTTTTCTTTACCGACGAAGGGAGCAATCGAGTAGCTGCCACCGCCAGTCACTTTAGCGTTTCCTCCACCGCACCCACGTCGAGGGGAATCCACTCGTAACGGCCTTCGAGCGGCACGTCGTTGACGACGTCATAATTGTACCTGCCCATTTCAAGAAGAAAACACAAAAAAGAAGAAAAAGGAAAAAAAGGGAGTAAAGGGGTTTGTTAAGTTCGTTTCGAGTAATGAAACCTCCAAGCAAAAGCTAAAATGCGCACTCCTTATCCTGCGCACACTCACTTCTCCGCGAACCGCCTCTGCTGTTCCTTCTCCATGGCGGACAGATACGCCTCGATCTCTGCCGCGCACGTCGTCTTCACCTTCCCCGCGTCGGCGTCGGCTGCCGGCGGCGGCGGCGGTTGCATCTCCGGTCTTCTGCGGGCATCGAGCGACGCCGGAGTTTCTCTCCTGTGAGGTGTGGAACGAGAGAGAATTTCAGTTTCCGCCATGCGCATCGAAGAGATTCGCATCCCCATAAAAGCAAAAGAACAGATAAAAAGAATGGAAAATATAAACCTGAGGTGGCCGTCGGTGCACGTCTTCTCCTCGGTTTCGATTTTCAAATTCTTGGCCTGCAACGGAATGTTCACAGATTTTTAAAACGGTGTGGGGTCGTTGGAAACAGATAAAATCACGCTTGCTGGCCAAGCAATCCAGTGAAGCAGAGCTTTCCGATCACGATGATGGAAGGACCGGAAATGGAGTTTTGAAAATTATTCGGTGAGATCGTCTTTGCTAAATCGCATTTTGAAGCAGATTGAGAGAAATATGACAAGGTTTCCCTCACAATAGGCCAGAATCCGTAAATTTAGGGCGAGAAAAAAATCTAATGCCGAGCGATTCAAGGAACGAGACAGTACTTTCTCTTAGATCAGATATGCATTTGCTTTCCTTTTAAGGAACGATAACAAAATCTACTCGAGACGTTATTGCTCGGCAAGAGAAAAACAGAACGACCATTTTCGAAATTCAAAGTTCCGAAGTTACCTCGGAACCTAAGAATCTCTTCCTCTTGTTCGAGTTTTCTCTGCGTTTGACAGCGGAGCGGAGCTGGCCGCACCGGAAGCGGGAGACACAGTCGCCGGCGACGCAGCCGCGGCTACGCGGCGGCGATTTCTTCGACGAAGCGGCGGAAGGGAGGCCGCTCAGGACGGCGGGAATCGAAGAAGGCAGCCTCGGCGAATCTCCAGAGCCGACGAGCGACGTGGTTCTTTTGGACGTACTTTTGCTGGGCGTGGGACTGGGAGGAGCAGACTCCGTCGCAATTCTCTCGTACTTTCTCACAAGATCTGCCATCTCTCTCTCTCTCTGGTTTTGCTATTTTGGGTTATGTGGAAAGGAAGGCTCTGCAATGTGGAGGGTTTTGAGGATTATGGCGAGGGGTGGATGACCATTGTTGTCCAATTGATGAAACTAGATAGTCGTGTTCAATGTGGACGGGAGCCTACAAATAGGAAAGCCTATCTCATTTTCGATTACTTAATCGAGTTTTATTTGAAATTATTTATTGATAAAGTAACGGAGAAGGATCATTATTATGTCCACCGTCGACGTGAAAATTTATTTACTTGTTCACTGTCGAATGGGTATTGTGTGAATGAATTCGATTACGAAAAAGGAGTTGAGGGGAAAAAAAAGCTCGCCCATTTTCCATTCCAAAAATGCGCATTTTTCACCCTTTTTTGGGCTTCTGATACCCTCTACCGACTTGAATTGACCAAATTAGCCGTGTATATCTCACTATTGATTTAAGATAATTTTTTACCTTTTTTTTCTTTAGTTTTAGTTTTACAAAAAAAAAAATCTATGGATGTTCTACTCAAACAACAAAGATTAAGATAAAATGTGGGGCCTACTTTTAATTTAAGATTATTTACCTTTTTTTATTCTTTGCTAGTTTTCTTTTCTTTTTGGTTTTTTCCCATCTAGGACGATATCTTGTCCCCCTTTCTATTTGGCAGATAACTAACTAGTTATTGTGTTAATGATTTGTAAATATCATTTTTTTATTAGGAAACTATTATTCTAAAAATAACCGAAATACAAGTAAGAGTGAAAAGAACCATTTAGTAATTTTAATGACAGCATTCTGTTCAATCATAACTTTAATGAGTATAGTTATAATCCACGTATTTTAATTTCTCAACTTTCATTTTATCGATGAATCTAATATTCCAACTTTTATTTAGTTTTCATGTCATAGCCACACGGTTTAAAAAAAATTAAAATCAAATTATGACAAAATCAAATACATTAAAAATTCTAAACATCCATTATTATCCTGCAAATTCAAAAGAAAACGCTCCTCCAAACATGTAATATCATACAACCTAGGGATGAGCGGTTCCAGGTTCTGAGTAGGTTCCACCTGGAACCTGGAACTGGAACTTACTCGCCCCTATAGGTTCCTCATTTTTTGGAACCTGGAACCTACCCGTTAGAACCTAGAACCAGGAACCTACCCTGTCACAGGTTCCAGGTTCTTACAAGTTCCTTCATCAAACAACAAAGATGTACTAATGCGATAAACATGGACAACAAAAACTAATGCGATGCCAAAATAGAGTATCGATACTTAAACGTTGTAGTTATTATTCTTAATGTTGTAATTTTTACATTATGATACTTAAACGCTGAGTCTGGTGTGGGTTGATACTTTAGTAACTGAATAGAGCAACATGAAAAGGGTGCACTCAGTGTTCTAGTTTTGCTTTTCAGCTTTATGAAGTCTTCTCAATGTTAACAAATGACAGGGTATGCAATTCTTCATAAAGGGCTTCAACTAAATCAGTCAGTCATGGAATATTCTTTTCTCATCAATCTCTCCTAGTCAAATGCAGAACTTAATTTACAATTATGATGTTGTTGATCAATTCACACATACACAACAAGAACATAATAATTAGAAATTTCAAAATAAAGATGAAACATTTATATATTAGCAAAACAAATAATGCAGCCATATAGAGCTAGCATGGAAGATGCTTCATACATTTGAAGTTTTCTTATCCTAATTTGCATGCTCAGTACTAAATGATTAGCTAAGCACACTATGTAAAAGACTAAACAACAACAAAAAGATATAAAAAAAAATACTAAACAGATGAGTAAAGCAGGGGAATTTAACAACTATATGACTTTACCCCTAACCTGTGTGGAATAATCAAGAACAAATATAATAAACATTGCAAGAGAGACTAAAAGTCTAAAAGTGAGAAGAAAAAGTTGAATTAGGGTTTTTCTTTTTTTCTTTTTAGTGTCCTGTTCTCGGTTCCGGCGGTTCCTAAAAAATGGAACCGAGAACCGAACCCTCAAGCATTAGAACCTGAAACCGCGGTCCGGTTTCAGTTCCCCGGTTTCGGATTTTACCCGAGAACCATGCTCGCCTCTAATACAACCGAGGATCCACAAAGGCTCCCTGGTTTGCCTTGATAATAAGGAATAATTAGTTTTTGACAAGAAAATTATGATAATTGTAATTGCATTATAAGACAACACATACATACCATTTGCAAAAACATTTTTTTTTGTCAATTTTAAATTCATCAAAAATTCCAAAGAAAAAGAAGAAAAGAAAGGGTAAAAAATAATCTTAAATAAAGAGTGGCCCCATAAGGATATTGCGATCACTTTAAGGTGGGGGTGAGAAGTAAAAAAGGATGAAAAAAGCGTGAGATGGTCAAATCAGTAGAAAGTTTTATTGCTTTTGTCGAACTATATAGTGCTTATAAAGTGAAAAGTATCTGGGTTTCAAGCGATTAGTTTGCTTAAACTTAAAAGGTTACCGGCCACCGTCCATCACTGATCACCATCCACCATTGGCCACCACCTATCGCCTCCGGTGGCCGATCACCGCAGTTACCGATTGTTGCCGTCGGTCAAAATCACTAAATCAGAAATTTTAAAATATAAATTTTTAGAGTTGTACTAAACGTATTTCTATTCTTTTTTATTTTGAGAATAAAAAATTTGTACAATTACTAAACACATTCTTGTGCTTAGAAACTCATCAAGAGAATAGAGATAAGAAAAATTATTTCTGAATAGAAATTATTCCTGGAAACAAAAACGTTACCAAACTCACCCTAAGGAAACCATTTCTAAAAAAGAAGAGTAATTTCTTTTATAGCTCATGTTTTTTTTTCTTTGCAGGCGTGCTATTTTCTCACAAAGTAATGGAAGTTATCGAAAGATGTTCGAACATCATCAATTAGTCGTGAAGAATATTGTACACAAAAAGTATCACGGTAGAAGAGCTAGCTTACCTTTGTTTTCCGTCCTTAATATAGAAAATGGAAAAGATCCAATGGAACTAGAAGTACATTTCATCCAACAGACAATGCCAGTACTATACTTTTTTTTTGCACGTAATCCACGTTGGTCTTTCCACTGGGCTGGGAGACATATTAGGATACGTTGTTATAAAAAAAATCCCCTCGAATTGTGTGTTGGGATCACCTACAGCGACAACCACCACGGCGATGACGCTCACCACCGTGGCGGTCTCTTGCAACAACAGTATGTGATTGAAAAAAAAAGTTACTGAAAAATCAAAAGAACATAAAAAATTTAATCTCTTGCAACAACCACCATGGCAACCATTATGCCGAGGTGGCTGCGAATGGAGGTGTGGTGGTCGCCTCTATCTCGGTTAGACGACCGTGACCGAATTTGGGTGAGAAACCACCCCCACTAAGATCCACGAGACCAGCATTCAGAAGAGCGCAACCATCGCGGGTGGTCGCCTTTGGACGAATAACTCCTGCAAAGGTCTCAGGTCTTTGACGTGAGAAAGTTTCTCAGCCGCCGGTTGCTTGATACTGGCGACCACCACCACGGCAGTGTTCGCCTCTGGCAACATAGGACTAGGACTCATCAACAAAAGTTTGCACCAGACAGCCATCTAATTGAACACGAAAGTACCATCACATAACATTGACGCGTCGAATTTATCACCTCGAGAAAGTTGAACAGTCCAATAAGCTCCCCCTTGCAGCCTTACACATTCAAATTCAAACTCCACGAAACGAAACGAAATAAGTAAAATCCAAAAAACAAAATAAAAAGTCACACGAAAAGCGACAAACTACCATCCGATCATCCAGCAAACGGCCACGATTAGACGCCGTCCTTCACTCGTTCAAGAACTTCACCAATCTCTTCATCAAATCCATGGCGTTGTCGCAGCTGGGATTCATCAGATGGAACACGTGATCTTCGCCTTTCGTCTCCACCACCTCCACGCTCCCTCCCCACCCGCTCTTCTTCAACACCTCCTTGTAGTACCACCCTCTGCTCCTCAGCACGTCCTTCTCCGCCACGAACACCAACACCTTGTCGCAACCCAAATCCCCGAGGCCCGGATCCGCTTCCGGGTTTATGATAGGGTCATCGGCCCCGCCGATCATCGGGCACGCCATCTTCAAGAACTTGACCGTCCAAGCCCGCCTCTCCGCCTCCGTCATCTCCGTCCCCACCGGCTCGCTCCCCCAGAAGAACGGGTGCACCAGCGCAATCCCCGCCACCACCATGCCGTCCAACTTATCGGACCCGATCCTCAACCCCATGTGGTGCGCTATGTTGCCCCCCGCGCTGTCGCCGGCGAGGAACGCCCTCTTCAAGTCGGCGTGCTCATTGAGCCACTCGTCGGGGCCGTCACCGGCGGAGTGGGAGGCCACCCACTCGAGGGCGGCCCAGGAGTCGTGGAAGGCTGCGGGGAGAGGGTCCTCGGGGGCTCGGCGGTAGTCGACGGAGACGACGACGACGTTGGCCTCGGAGGCGACGGCGTTCAGGTAGTTGTGGTACGTCGGGGAGCTGGCGGTCTCGATGCAGAAGCCGCCGCCGTGGAAGTAGACGAGGAGGGGGAGCTTCTTGGGGTGGCCGGCGGGGAGGTAGAGCCTGGCGGAGACGGCGGGGTCGGACGAGATGGCGACGTCCTTGGAGGCGACGCCGGTCTTGTCGTCGAGAGAGGCGGGGACGGTGGCGGTGCCGATGAGGCGTTCGATGCGGCCATCCTTGTAGATGCGGAGGAAGGGGGAGAAATCCTGGGATATCTCGGAGGCCATTGAAAATCCGGGGGTGTTTTTCTTTTTGCGTGCGGATTTTGGGAGGAGAATGGAGGAGGCACTTGTTGTGGTGAGCGGGACTGATTGTTGAGTGTGCTTGGCGATGGAAGATATTGGTCAATCCCAATGTGGACCAGTCTTTCTGGAATAGCGAAATGCATATGCGGATGAACGCCACGCCACGCCATTCAAATAATTGAGATCCGTGGCGAAGAATTTCGGAGGCGATTGGACGGTCGGAGATTTCGTTCCGGTTCTCAAATTGACCCGGTCCCCCGAACGGTCGAAGATTAAGCCAGAGGTGTCTTCGGCAAGGCATCTGATACTAGCCGTATTCTGCGTCTTCTAGAAAAAGATTCGCTAAAAATTAGGATACGTTTGATAACCTGTCAAAATTTTTAATTCTGTTCTAGAAGTAATTCTAGAGTATAAATACGTTTGGTAAAGAATGACTTATAGAGCAATTTTCTATTTTTGAATGAGAATTGCGTTTAATAAAAAAGTAATTTTTTAAGGCCAAAATCAATTTTTGCCAAAAGTGATTCTTTTATATTTTCACTTCTTATTTTTCTTCTCACGCTCATAGGTTGCCGATTGCCGGATTGCACTCGCTGATCGCCGCCAGTTGCTGCCGCCGCCAATTGTCGTTGCCGCCGCCGGTTGTCGGTCGCCCGTCGCCGGTTGCCAACCGTCAGTCGCCGACTGCCGCCACCACAATTCACCAGTTGCCGATCCCCATGCACCATTTGGTAAACTTGCAAAAAGTAAAAATAGAATGAGGGTGCGTTTGGTAAATATAATTTCTCATTATTTGCCAGAATTGATTTTGATAAGAATAAATTCTTGCTAGAATAAAAAATTCTGGTAAGAATTGTTTTCAAACGGGCCTTTACTCACCGGTTGAAATGGCTAGCTGTCTAGACCAAAATTTGGATTTCGAGATAAAACTTGAGGCCTCCCCTATAAGAGAAGCATTAGATTGGATTTTCATATCAGTTGGGAAGACATTAAAGCCTTGAGCTCTAGCTTTTATCACTGACTTGGTAGGGATCATTGGTGCCAAATTCTTCGGATCGGGTCCATCTTAATCATTAATCATGTGCATAATCGGTGGCCAAAATGGACCCGATTCCATGGATAATTGGCATTGAACATGCGTTTCTAGCAGAAGGTTTACCAACTGATGTCGTCATTTAAGAAACGAGTTAGTGAATGCACAGATTAGCGTTTTCCTTAATTAGAATCAGGTGAGTTGATGCGCTCGGGAATGAGGCCATGGGAGGAAACCACACAGTTTCAGTTCTTAGATCTGAAAACCACCCTCCACTGTGCCTCGCTGAGCTGATTCAGCTGCACATAGTTGTATCTGCTTTTGCTTCTGGCGAGCATCTGGTTTGGAGGTTTTTGCTGTTAGGATCATTCTAAGTTTCAAAGTGTCAGCGTTCCGTAAGATTTAATCCAATAGACTTAAACCCGAGTTACTCGCATTTCGTTTTCACGGACAAATACTTAATCCTTGATGGAGTAAGGAAAAAATTCGTCGCTTGCATTCGAAGCGAAAAGGACGCCTCCCGAATGCAACCGAGCACAAATTGCCATTCATGTATAGAATACAAAATGCCAGGCGAAATGCTTGCCATTGTCTCTTTGTGAAAAGTTGATTCGGAAGCATTTCTGTCATCTTTAGGGAAAGAGAAGAGAGGACCTGTAGTTGCGCTTGTGTTTCTCTTTGGAAGTAGCTACACCTATGTTTCTGTTAGGTAGACTCAAAAGAAACTCCCTTTTCATAGCAAGTCCAGCGGCCTCGTGCTCGTAGGCACTGGACCACACATATCTAGTAGAGTCCACATAATTCGACGGTTCAAGTTAAATTAGACTTGTACATAAAATTGATGCAATCGATTCTCCATCATCGAGTCTATTCCTCCATCTTTTCTAACCGCCTATTATAAGCAATCTATACATCGCAGCATGTTGGGTGAACGCAGTATTTCCTATGCATCTAAATGGCAAAAATCACTAAGTTTGAGAGCCCCAAATGTCTAATAAAGGTAGGTTAAAGAATGGGATAAGCGCTCAATTTAGCCCCTAAATTGGTCGGCTAAGATCTAGCTCTACAATCAAATTCATTTAAGTTTGAACTGCCATTGCACCTAAGTTAACAAACTAATTAATTAGCTTTTCCACTAAAGAATGAAATTAATCAACTTTGCTTGACGAAGGATGCGAATTTGTCCACTAACTCGGCAGCTTTCTCGTACCTGAGATCACTTATGTGGAAACAATGCTGTTCCCCAATGTTCTCCACCAACTCGACGCTCTTCCCTCCCCAATGGCTCCTCCGTAACTCTGCCGCGTATCTCGCCCCAGCCCCTCTCAGGTGATCCTCCTCCGCCACAAAAACCAGCGCCCTCTCGCACCCGACCCGGCCCAGATCCTCCGCCGCCGGCCTCAGCCTCCGGTCCTCCAGCCCGCCGTTCTCCGGGCACATGTACAGCCACATCGCGTCGTCCTCCGTCCCGCCGAAATACGGGTGCACCAGCACCATCCCCGCGAGCCTGACCCCGGACAGCCCGCCCGACCCGACGCGGACTGCCAGGTCGTGCGCGATGTTCCCTCCGGCGCTGTCCCCGGCGACGAAGAGGCGGCTCAGATCGGCGTGGCGGTTGAGCCACGCGTCGGGTCCGGTCCCGCTGGCGTGGGCCGCGACCCACTGGAGCGCGGCCCAAGAGTCGTCGTAGCAAGCCGGGATGGGGTGCTCCGGGGCCAGCCGGTACTCGACCGAGACGGCGACCGCTTCGGCCTTGGCGGCGATTGAGCCGACGTAGTTATGGATGTCGGGAGAGAAGGCGGATTCGAAGGAGAATCCGCCGCCGTGGACGTAGAGCAGCACGGGGAGCTTGGAGTTCGGGTCTCGGATCTCGGGGAGGAAAATGCGGGCGGACACGAGGGGTTCGGGCGAGATGAGGACGTCCTTGGATCGGACCCCGGTGACCGGGTCGTCGAAGGGAGGGATTTTGCGGGTCTGTTGGAATTTCTCCACCCGGCCGTCTCTGTAGACTCGAAAGAATCGGAACTCGTGGGCTACTTCGCTGGCGCTGGTGCTGCTGCTGATGCTGTTGCAGCAGACCTTTCGAGGTGGAATAGAGACGGAGTTGGAGAGTGAACTGAAATGGGAATGGTTCAGAAATGTGGGGTTTGGGTGGGATGGGAAGGAGAGGCGGTATTGTCTGAGGAAGAGAAGAGAGAAGGGACGAGAGAGGGACGCCATTCTTGGGCGGTTGAGGCTGTGGGAAGCAGTGAAGCAGGATTGAGTTTGGTCTGGTTTTTTCTGCGACTGCGCTCGTGTAAAGACTTGGTTTGTGGGGAAATGACTGGGTGGGTGGGTATGCGGCCCAATAATGATCGGGTTCGGGTCGTCTTGTTTCAGTGATGTTTTAGGCCCGATTTGCACTTCTTGTCTCTTTTGTGTGGGCTTAAGGAAAGCAGAACTATGATGATTATAAATAGTTACACCTGTGGATCCGTAGATGCCAAACGGATCAATTAGATACCCAAGAAACAATCTGAAACTCAACCAAAACCCATTTTAGTTTTCCTGTCGGCCACACACCAACGGCACACATCTCAGCTTGGGATCATCTTCGATCAGGAATTTGTACCCTCTATAGTAATAGCAAAATGAGCATCATATACTAACTAATTACAGTAACATTGATACTCGGTTAACGATTTCTGCGCCGCCACCACATATTTTACACTTTTGCTCCTTGTACATCTGGTCCGTTCAGTAATGCTAATAAGACAGGGCAGATATTTCCACCTCCTATGAGGACATTGCAAATTTACACATTCGACGTTAATAAGTTAGATGAGATTTTCGACTTACTCTTAAAAGATGGCCTAATAAAATTAATAGAGAGCCAAGTTATCTCAAATAAAGAAGACTTGGGAAACCAAAATTTTGTAAGAGGCACAATTTCTAGAGCCATAACACAGCTAATTGCATTGTCTTTAAGAAAACGATTCTGAAAGATATTCGGCAAGAAAAGATCAAGTTTGCCAATGGCAAAAGAAAAAAGAAAATGGAAATTGACGTCCATTGTTGACCCATGTGCATTATAACGAGATATTAGATAGAATGTTACTGAAGGATAATTTGGATAAGAGGTATAAGTTTAAGTGTTTTGGCGAAACGAAAATTAATTTAGGATGTTAACTTGTGTTGTGAAGCGAAAGTTAAATTTGCAGGTAAATGTGTCATGAATAAAATAAAAATCAAGTTATTAGGATCGCTCTCGAGATACGCAATTTGACCGGCGCGGGAAGAAGGCTCGCTTGAGTCAACATTTCCTACACTTTTTTTTTTGTCGAAACATTTCCTACACTTGACGCCGCCCTTTCTTTTCCACGTCGAAGAGGAAAACCAAAAAGTCTACACCGCCCGCCATATATCGTATACAACTACAAGGACCTCCCTTCCTCTTCCTCTATCTCAATACTTCGTCTCGCAGTCCCATCACTCCCCAAAAATGGCTTCAGAGAGCAATGAGGTGGTCAAAGAGTTCCGACTCTTCAAAGTCTACGAGGATGGCCGCATGGAATTCTTTCGACCTCCGGTCGAGAAGATCCCGCCCTCCGATGACCCCAACACCGCCGTCCGATCCAAGGACGTCGTCATCTCGTTGGACCCCCCCGTCTCCGCCCGGATCTTCCTGCCCCCCATCTCCAACCCGGCTGAGAAACTCCCCCTCCTCTTCTACACCCACGGCGGCGGGTTCTGCATGCAATCCGCCTTCTCTCGCACCTACCACAGCTTCGTCAGCACAGTCGCGGCCGAGGCCGGTGCGATCGCCGTCTCCGTCGAGTATGAACTCTTCCCGGCTCGCCCCATACCGGCCTGCTACGAGGATTCCTGGGCCGCGCTCTGTTGGGTGGCGGGCCACGCTGGCGGGGACGGGGCGGAGCCATGGCTGAATGAGCACGCTGACTTCGGGCGGGTCTTCATCGGCGGCGAAAGCGCCGGGGGGAACATACGGCACACGCTGGCCGCCCGGGTTGGGTCAATCGGGCTGCCGCAGGGCGTGAAGGTGGTGGGGGTCATATTGGTGCACCCGTTTTTCGGCGGGACGGATGACGACCAGATGTGGCTGCACATGTGCCCGACGAACAGCGGGCTGTTGGATCCGAGGCTGATGCCGGCGAAGGAGGACCTGGCGAGGCTTGGATGCAAGAAGGTGCTGGTGTTCGTGGCGGAGAAGGATCACCTGAGGGAGGTTGGAATTGGATACTACGAGGAGCTGAAGAAGAGTGGGTGGAAAGGGGGTGTGGAGCTGGTGGAGAATGTCGGGGAAGAGCACTGCTTTCACCTGCGCGATCCGGAGTACGAGAAGGCCGTGGAGTCGAAGGACAAGTTCGTCTCCTTCATCAAGCACAACTGATCGATCGAGCCATGAAACTCGAGTAATGTTTGATCCGCGGGATCAATTAATTCTCACTAGTGCGTGATGAACCTGGATGATTGGATATCTACCAATCCTTGTAAGCTTATCTAATAATTTGCTGGATTGATCTCTTACCGATGCGTGTATCTGATTACCCAGCCATCTGATTGTATCTGTTCGCTATTCTCTACAGCGGGCTACACTATTTGGTGCTGTCTTTTGAAAAGTATTCATACTAATCAAGTAGACTGCTACTGAAAAGTAACAAATGCTCACAGAGGGGCAATGGTGACGCAGGGATGATTCTATGATGTCGTGGGCCAAAAGGGGAAAAGTGTTAGAAAAATCTTAAACCTATTGTATTTGTGCCAATTTAGTCATAAATCTTTTGATCAAGAGCCAATTCAATTTTTCGGGCTAATTTTGGCTAGATTTTGTCGACATGTATGCCGGTTGGCCGACGTAGACATTTTTAATAATATTTTAATAATTCTTGAATTTTTATTTTCTTCTTTCTTTCTTTTCTCTTTTTTTTTCCTCCTCTCTCCTCTGCTGCTCCGGTGGCCGGCCATGGACATTGGTTTCCGTTGAACTACAGCATTGTAAAATATCATTGCAAATTATATAATATTTTTATCTTTTCACCAAATAAAACCACTTGTCACTCAAATAGTAAACCACATGCTTATAAATGGGGCCATTTAGTTTAGCCCATAAAATGACATCATCCATGACTGAATTGGCATAAGTGCCACGTCAGTGGTTTCTGATCAAAATTGGCTAAAGTGACTGAATTGGTAAAACGTAAAAATGTTTAAAACTCAATTGATAAAATTAAACGGTTTGGGACTGAATCGACAAAAGTATAATAAGTTTAAGGCTAAGTTTGATTCAGCATTTCCAATGAGCTTTCAGCCTCCAAAACTCATTGAGGAAATGCTAGGGTGTTTAGCAAGCAACTTTCGACCAAATTCTAGCATTGGGAATGCTGAAAGCCCAATGCTAGAGGAATTAGCATTGAGCTTTCAACATTTACAAAGCTGAACCAAACCCACCCTAAGACTTTTTGGATGATTTTCGCCACTCAAAAAAAGGTAAGTATCTCTAACCTATGTATAAAAGCAAAAATGGGCTTCACTTCATATAATCACACTCCCAGTATAAAAGGAAGAAAGAAAACACAATGCACAATCCATCACAAATGCGAAACACACGGTCATGCGATAGCTAAATTATCATAACGATTTCCATGACTCCCCCTAAACAAAGGAAAAATCATCATATTTCATCCAATTAAATAGAACAATGGACTGAATATTACTGACATAAAACCGGAGCTGCTTCTCGAATTTGCGATTAGCTTTGGAAGCTAAATCTGACCTGCAACGGATGTTCAAACGAAGAAAGCGCAGCTATAACCACACGAACGATGTTTCAGAATGCACAGAGCATCGGAAAACTGGAACTCACCGAGAGTTGGGCTTGCCCATGATTGTGAATCGCCTGAACTTTTCCGAGTGCAAACTTAGGACCAAAATGCAAAACACAATGTTCAATTTATATCTCCAAGAACCAAAAACTAGGGATTTTAAGCGACTTTGAGATTGATTTGGGAACGGTGCGAGCGCAACTCAAGAAGGTGGTGTGTTTTTTTCTTTCTTTCTATTGTTTGCTCTAAAGGGGAAAAAAGGAAAAAGAAATCAAACACAGATCTTTCGACGACAAAGCAATTGCTCTTTTGCGAGAAAAAAGAAAGAGAAGTTAAAGCCATACCTTTGGGAAGAGAAGTGCAATTTGTCATAGTAGTATGAAGTTGCGAATTAGAGGTTGAAGAAAACCTAGCGATGGTGGAAGCAGAGCTAACAAAGAGAGAAGGTCGTGAGTCACGAAATGGAAAAGGGAGACAGAAGAGACCGACGAAGAAGGATTAAAGTGGGTTGAGTCTGACCTATTTATTAAATGGGACGAAAAATTGGGTTTATTAACATACTCACTAAAATTAGGTTCATTATAATCCATACTAAACTATTTAAATAAATGTGGGTTAGAAAATAGATTCGTGACTCATTTTGACGGCCCTAGTTGTGGGCAAATGACTGGGTGGTGGGTGGGTATGCGGCCCAAAAATGATTGGGTCAGGGTCGTCTTGTTTCAAAGATGGTTTGGGCCGATTTGCATGTCCATTTTTGTGAAGACTTGAACCCAAAGCAAAGCGGTGGTGATTACAATTTCACTTGTGGATCCATGGATGCCCAACGGATCAATTAGATACCTGAGAAACAATCTGAACTGAAACTCAACCAAAACCCGTTTAAGTTTTCTTTCGGCTATACACAGTTAGCACATCTCGGTTTGGGATTATTTTCGATCAGTGATTTATACCCTCTATAGTTATAGCAAAATGAGCATCATACACTAACTAATTATCAGCAACATTAATGCTTTGGTTTACGATACCTTCAATGATGTGGGTTGACTTCAAAATATTCCTAGTTAGTCCGCTAAACCGGATTAATTAACGGGTAAGCATGAATAGGCGGGACGTAAAAATGGAATTAGCTATCAAAGTCTGACCGGTGATCACATATTTGAGTAATTTTACCCCCTCTTTTTTGGCCCACGACATCGTGGAATCATCCCTCCATTGCCATGACCAATCTATGCGAGCATTTGTTATTTTTCAGTATCATTCCATTTGATTGGTATGATTGCCTTTCAATAGGCAGTACCGAATCATGTAAACCCGCTGTAGAGACTAGAGAAAAGATGGGCTACAAATGGCTGGCTAATCGGATATTCGGAGCGGTAAAAGATCGACCCAGCATATTATTAGATGAACTTACAAGGAAACTACCCAAACAGTGAGAATTAATTGATCCCGCGGATCAAACATTACTCGAATTTCATGGCTCGATCGATCAGTTGTGTTTGATGAAGGAGACGAACTTGTCCTTCAACTCCACGGCCTTCTCGGACTCCGGATCACGCAGGTGAAAGCAGTGCTCTTCCCCAACGTTCTTCACCAGCTCCACACTACCTCTCCATCCGCTCTTCTTCAACTCCTCGTAGTACCCAATTCCAAGCTCCATCAGGTGATCCTTCTCCGCCACGAACACCAACACCTTCTCGCACCCGAGCCTCGCCAGGTCCTCCTTCGCCGGCTTCAGCCTCGGATCCGACAGCCCGCCGTTCGTCGGGCACATGTACAGCCACATCTGGTCGTCGTCCGTCCCGCCGAAGTACGGGTGCACCAATATGACCCCCACCACCTTCACGCCCTGCGGCAACCCAATCGACCCGACCCGGGCGGCCAGCGTGTGCGATATGTTGCCCCCGGCGCTGTCCCCGCCGATGAAGACCCGCCCGAAGTCGGCGTGCTCGTTCAGCCACGGCTCCGCCCCGTCTCCGCCGGCGTGTCCCGCGACCCACCGGAGCGCGGCCCAGGAGTCCTCGTAGCAGGCCGGTACGGGGCGAGACGGGAAGAGCCCGTACTCGACGGAGACGGCGATCGCGCCGGCCTCGGCCGCGACTGTGCTGACGAAGTTGTGGTAGTTGCGGGAGAAGGCGGATTGCATGGAGAACCCGCCGCCGTGGACATAGAAGAGGAGGGGGAGCTTCCGGGCCGGGTCGGAGATGGGGGGCAGGAAGACCCGGGCGGAGACGGGCGGGTCCAACGAGATGACGACGTCCCTGGATCGGACGCCGGTGTTGGGGTCATCGAAGGGCGGGATCTTCTCGACCGGAGGCATGAAGAATTCTATGCGGCCGTCCTTGAAGACTTTGAAGAATCGGAACTCTTTGACTACCTCGTTGCTCTCCGAAGCCATTTTTGGGGAGTGATGGAAGTGCGAGACGAGGATTGAGATAAGAGGCAGGATGTCCTAAGAACCCAAAAATAAAAATCGCAGTGAAGAAAGCGATGGCGGGCGGTGAAGAAATTGTTGTTTTCGTTTTACTTTTGTCGAGCAAATGGACGTCCGACGTTCTTCACCTGTCGGTCAAATTGGGTATTAGGAGAGTGATTCCTAACGAGTTTGATTTTAATGGCAGCACTTTTTGCAATTCTTCCCATTTGCCACCGAAATTTAAGTTACTATCCGGAGAAGAGATATAGAGAGACTTGGCATTTAAAGGGCAGAGATGGCTTATGCGTCTTTTGGGCGAATTAGTTTCGTCGGTGATCTCTATACTCTTGTTCATAAATCAACATCGTCTCTTTATTATTTGAAAAATATCTTATAACATGGACCGTGACGTGAAAGTTATAATACATGTATTGTTTTTATGGTTTGCCAAAAAATATTATGAGATATCGATAAGTGCCGCATCAGGCAATACAAAATCTTAAAAGACATCAAAATTGAGAGAGAGGGAGAGAGACATATAGGTTGTCCATCATCCCCATAATGGCCGCGAACTCAAGATCTATGATCGAGGCGGCCATGCTGTTATTGAAAATCAAAATTGTCTCTATATTCTCCATGTTGGAAAAAATATTAGATAATATTAAAAAATAAGAATTGTTGGAAATGAGTTGAAGATGATGAAAAAATAAGATTAAAATGTTTGAGTTGTGTAAGCACCGTCCTTAAAAATAATTCTGCCTCTCGGAATATGAAACTTGGTGCGACAGGCTCTATAACCCAACAAAGAAAGAAGTAAGAAGGAAAAAAAAAGTTCTCTTCTAAATTCTTTCTATATATGAGATTGTCCTTTGAAGTTTAGTTTTTTTATATTCAAGCAAAAGAGCTGTTAAGAATCAATTGATAATTAATTGACTACCATTATATAGCCATTACAAAAATAATGGAGAGTTTATGAAGAAATGAATCAAATGTTACAAAGCCGTTATGCGACCGTTAGAAAACACTTAAAAAGCCATTGCAAAAACCGTTATAAAATGACGGCGGTCATAACTATTATTAAGGCCGTTACTTTCAAATATTTCAAAATTGCTAGAACATCCAACGACTCTCCACATATTTAAAAAGTTTTGAAAAGAAAAAATAGAATAATATTGGGTTATTGGAGCATAATACATTGGAATTAGTGCTTCTTAGGCTATAAACCAACCCTCGAAAGAAAGAAATATAATTCACGAAATTATTTGTGAAGTTTGAAACTTTTATGAACTAAGAATTTCTTTTTGTGAATCATAATTTTCATCAATTACATTAAACATCCACAAAGTTTGTTGTTCAACGCGATTTTGCGTTTATAAGCTATGCGCATACTTGGTTTATTCATAAGTGCTCTAGAGATTTTTATCAAAAATTCTTATAAGAGCAGCCACACTCCATATTTATATAGGTAATTTTATCAAGTATATATTATAGTTTAATATGTCATCAATAATGGTTATGGAAATCGTTAAGAACTTAACTCATTTATACCCAATTTGACCGACAGGTGAACAACATCGGGTGTCCACCTACTCGCGATCAGCTTTTCTCATGCTTGACAACTCCCTTTCCTAAAAGTAAAACGAGAACAGTAAAAGCTTCACCCCCCATCGCTTTCTCATTTATTACAAGGGACCTCTTTCCTCTGTCTCAATTCTCGTCTCGCAGTCCCATCACTCCCCAAAAATGGCTTTGGAGAGCAATGAGGTGGTCAAAGAGTTCCGATTCTTCAAAGTCTTCAAGGATGGCCGCGTGGATCTCTTCATGCCTCCGGTCGAGCAGGTCCCTCCCTCCGATGACCCCAACACCGGCGTCCGATCCAAGGACGTCGTCATCTCGTCGGACCCACCCGTCTCCGCCCGGATCTTCCTGCCCCGCATCTCCGACCCGGCCCGGAAACTCCCCCTCCTCTTCTACATCCACGGCGGCGGGTTCTCCATCCTTTCCGCGTTCTCCCGCATCTACCACAACTTCGTCAGTACAGTCGCGGCCGAGGCCGGCGCAATCGCCGTCTCCGTCGAGTACGGGCTCTTCCCGTCTCGCCCCATACCGGCCTGCTACGAGGACTCCTGGGCCGCACTCCGGTGGGTAGCTGGACACGCCGGCGGGGACGGGGCGGAGCCGTGGCTGAACGAGCACGCCGACTTCGGGCGGGTCTTCATTGGCGGGGACAGCGCCGGGGGCAACATATCGCACACGCTGGCCGCCAGGGTCGGGTCGATTGGATTGCCGCAGGGCGTGAAGGTGGTGGGCGTCATATTGGTGCACCCGTACTTCGGCGGGACGGAGGACGACCAGATGTGGCTGTACATGTGCCCGACGAACGGCGGGCTGTCGGATCCGAGGCTGAAGCCGGCGAAGGAGGACCTGGCGAGGCTCGGGTGCGAGAAGGTGTGGGTGTTCGTGGCGGAGAAGGATCACCTGATGGAGGTTGGAATTGGGTACCACGAGGAGTTGAAGAAGAGTGGATGGAGAGGGAGTGTGGAGCTGGTGAAGAACGTTGGGGAAGAGCACTGCTTTCACGTGCATGATCCGGAGTACGAGAAGGCCGTGGAGTTGAGGGACAAGTTTGTCTCCTTCATCAAGCACAACTGATCGATCGAGCCATGATAATCGAGTATGGATCAATTAACTTTCCCTGTTTGGGTTGTTTCCGTGGCTTGTGCGTGAGGAATCTGGATGATTGGATATCTACCGATCCTTCTAAGTTTATCTAATAATTTGCTGGATTGATCTTTTGCCGCTGCCAATATTCGATTAGCCAGCCATTTGAAGCCTACACTCGTATCTCTTCTCTAGTCTCTACAGCCGGTTTACATGATTCGATACTGCCTATTGAAAGGCAATCATACCATGGCAACGGAGGGATGATTCAACCAGTTTGCTCATATCTCTACTCCGGTCACTGATCATTGCTGTCGATAGTTAGTCGCCGCCGCCTGTAACTGCTGGTCACCACTGCCTCTAGTCACCAGTTAGCAGCAGTGGTGATCAGTGATCACCGACCGGCGACGGTGATCAAAAGCATTCTTTTGCTCAAAAACTTGCCTAGGAAATAAAAAATAAAAAAAAACTATTTCTGACAGAAATTGTTCCCGAGAATATAAATGTTATCAAATGCGCCCTAATTCCCTCTATAGGTCCTACCTATCCATGCTTGCCCATTAATTAACAAGTTATTTACTTTGTTCTGCAATAAAAATCACTAACTATGAATATTTTGACCGAAAATTGCTGACTTGAGAGTTTAGTCAGCGTTAGTCATCCTACATGACATGATCGACACTAACGTAAAATATTTTTAATATATATTTTTTTAATTTTCCAAATTTTTTTTCTACTTTGGTTAATTGGTTGAGGGCCAAGGCCCTAGGCAAGGGCATGAAGCCCTTGCTGTTAAGGGGCGAGGGCCGCGACCCTCGCCAGATCTGTCACATCAGCAATTTTCGATCAAATTGATCTGATGGATTTAATTGGCAAAATTTGAAAATATGAAAATATTTATGACTTAATCCGCAAAATTAAAAGGTTTAGAATCGAATTGGCAAAAGTGCAATAGGTTTATAACTTTTTAGACAAAATTTCCCAATATTAATCCTATTCATATCTAGGACTAGGGGAACTTAGTGTTTAGGCTAATCTTACCTACATTGGCTAGATGAAGAGATAATTACTAAAAAAAATCCTAAATTTATTGCAATTATATCAATTCAGTTCGATTTTTTTTTTTTGCCAATTGAGTCATAAACCTTTGGCATTTGTATTAATTCAGTTAATTCAATTGGCTCTGACGTGGACAATTTTTAATAATATTTTATTTTATTTTTTTGATTTATCGATTTTTTAATTTTCTTTCTCTTTTTTTTTTCTCTCCCATTCTTTTTCATCCTTTAGCCAGTCATCGGACCAAAGGCAAGGGCTGGCGAGGGCGAGCCTCAGTTGCCCTTGGACCTCGCTGACAATATTATTAAAAATTGTCCATGTTAGCGTCGGTCGGCCAAAACTGGCCGGATGGACTGAATTAGCACAAATGCAAAATGTTTAAGACTCAATTGGCAAAAAAAGAAATTTAAAACTGAATTGGTATCATTGCAATAGATATAGGACTTTTTTGGTAATTTTCCCGCTGGAAGAAGGCTGCCTTCTATTTGGACAGGTCGAGCCGTTAAAATGATGCGTGGATGGGTTGGAGTTTCGTGCTCAGGTGGTGGTGAGGTCGGTGCCTCTTCCAATGAGACTGGCTTTGCATAGAATGAGGGTTATCAACTGGGAGCAAGCTGCCTTTACTTGGATTATCGAAGCTGGTGATACTTCTCTTCTAATCGGGCATGTGGAGAACGAGTCGACCATGCGCAGAGGATGCCGAGATCGTCATTATTTAGTACTTCCTTGCTACTCAACGCTACATTTGTAATAGCTCGCGATGTAACCACTGCCTTTTGGGCCAAACGAAAAACTTCTTTGGCTAAATTTTACGAATCTTAACTGTCTTGTTCGTCTTGAGCTCGTTCCATTCGATGTATGGTTTCACACGCCAAGCACATTGTTAGTGGCAATGGTCAAGTGCGATCTTGTTGCAAGACAAGACGGTGCAAATTTGTAACCTAACGCATCTTCTTCGAATATTCGAATTTTTGTGCTTACATTTGCTTCTGCATCTTTATAGGAAATTTGTGTCGATTTCCTTTTTTATTGAACTGTAGACTAAATGAAGTTTGATTTTTCGCGAGGCAAGTTGATTGATTTTGGTGAGTTCGAATGCTTTGTGGCTTCTTAAGTTGATAGGCTTAGAAATTGTCGCTAAGATTGAATGTTGATCATGTGGCTATGAGTCTTCACGTTTTGTTGCAGTCTTCGTGGCCGATGGTGGTGGTGGTTACTTTGACGGTGATGGCAATGTTCGAGCTTATGGCAGTGCTCTGATGATGGTGTTCAAGCATGCTGGATGAGTGGACGGTGGGGGTGGTCATGCCAATGTCACTGTCTCGCCTTAGAGAGAGGGAGAGGGAGAGGGTACCTTAGCCATGGCGGCGATGGTGGAAGGAGGAGCGGCGTTGAGATGGAGCATCAAAGGCAGCGGGTGGGGACGTGAATGGGAAAAAAAGACAATTTAAAGACCCAATTGAAAAATAAAAGTTTCGAAGGCTCGATTGAAAAGAAAATGCATTAAGTAAAAAACTAAAACAACAGTTTTGCACAAAGTTTCATACGTATATAATCTGGATTATAACATGTCGACACGACGTTTTGTAGTTAATCACGATAACGTTGTCGGGATCAATTGTGTTTGATGAAGGAGACGAACTTGTCCGTCAATTCCACGGCCTTCTCGTACTTGGGATCACTCAGGTGAAAGGAATGCTCTTCCCCGACATGCTCCACCAATTCCACGCTCCCTCTCCACCCACTTTTCTTCAACTCCTCGCTGTACCCAATGGCCACCTCCCTCAGGTGATCCTTCTCGGCCACGAACACCAACACCTTCTCGCACCCGAGCCTCGCCAGATCCTCCTCTGCCGGCTTTAGCCTTGGATCCGATAGCCCACCGTTCGTCGGGCACATGTACAGCCACATATGGTCGTCCTCGGTGCCACCGAAGTACGGGTGCGCGAGTATGACCCCCACCACCGTCACGCCTGCCGGCAGCCCGATTGACCCTACCCGGGCGGCCAGCGTGTGCGATATGTTCCCCCCAGCGCTGTTGCCGCTGATGAAGACCCGCCTGAAGTCGGCGTGCTCGTTCAGCCACGCGTCGGGCCCGTCTCCATCAGCGTGGCCCGCGACCCACCGGAACGCGGCCCACGAGTCCTCGTAGCAGGCGGGAATGGGCCGAGCCGGGAAGAGTCCATACTCAACAGAAACAGCAATCGCCCCGGCCTCAGCCGCGACAGTGCTGACGAAATTGTGGTGGCGGAGGGAGAAGGCCGATTGCATGCAGAACCCGCCGCCGTGAATGTAAAAGAGGATGGGCAGCTTCCGATCCGGGTCGGAGATGCGGGGCAAGAAAATCCGAGCGGACACGGGCGGGTCCGATGAGATGACGACGTCCTTGGAACGGACACCGGTGTTGGGATCATCAGAGGGTGGGATCTTCTCGACCGGAGGACTGAAGAGTTCGACGCGGCCGTCCTTGTAAACTTTGAAGAATCGGAACTCTTTGACCACCTCGTTGGTTTCCGAAGCCATTTGAGGGGGCGAAGCGGGTGGTGATGGACGAGGCTCAACGAAGTGAGATAGAGGAAGGAAGAGAGGTGCTGGTAATAATGGAGTAGGGAAATGGACAATGGGACACCCAATGTACTACTCACCCGTCGGTCAAACTAGGAGTTAAGAGTTCTTGTGAAGGAGGAAACTTCGTTGGGGTGGGAATTATCTGCTCCAGTTCAACCAAATGCTACACCCTCCTGAATTATTTTCCTAGGAATTGGCACATAAAAGATTCATACGTTGTATTGAGAGTTCACCTGAGTAGAGAGCCTAGAGAAAATAAAAACTCTCTCTCTCTCCCTCTCTCTCTCTCTCTGAGTTCAATTGGCATCTCTCTACTCTGTGGTGCATCTTTTAGTCCTTGGTGCAAAGGAACATCCGTTTCATTCCGCCAACAGAATTAGTCTCAAGGCATTTTAGGTGGGAGAAGCGTCTAGTTCGTGACCTAATCCAACGGTTGCAGCGCACAATTTGCTCCTCCATAGCCGTCTTGCCTATCCCAACCAAGTTCACGGGCACATTGCGGCTTGGATGAAAGGATCATCCACATCTAAAAGGGCTCAAAAGGGATATTACATCTTTGTCCATAGTTCCACGCACGGGGAATGAGATCGATAATGTGGAATTCATCCTGAATTCACTTCATGTAAGACATCACACGAATGTGGTGGTATTCAGAAGCTGATAAGACACGCATATAGATGAATTAAGCTTCTCTCTGTTCTCAGCAAGGGGATAAAGAAGAAGCAGAGCAGACTCGACCCAGCAAAGCTTGATCCAGTAAATTCAGACTCGAATCAGAGCAGAAAAGATGCACAAAAACATAAAAGAAGCTTCATAAAAGTCCTCACTTCCGACGACTGTCAACTGATGATTGATGACTTATTATTAACCCAACCCAACCCAGATTGATTAGATTTAACAACGAATTACAGACACTGCCTCGCTCCTGAATCCTGATTCAGGAAAGAAGCAAACTTCTTCAACAGTTCCAGGGCCCTGTCGCAACCCGGCTTGAACAGGTGAAACACGTGACCCTCTCCTTCAGTCTCCACAATCTCCACCACTCCCTTCCACCCACTCTTCTTCAACGCCTCGTAGTACGACCGCCCTCTCTCTCTCAATTGGTCCTTCTCCGCCACGAACACTACCGCCCTCTGCCCCGCCATCATCCCCAAGTTCGGGTCGTACGCCGGGTTCATCCGCGGGTCCGTCGCGCCCGAGCTCGAAGGGAATATGAACTCCATCAGCTTATCCGGTCCGTCGTTCCTGAAAAACGGGTGCACCAGAGCCACGCCCACGATCCTCAGCCCCGGCAGCCCCTCCACCCCGGCCCGCGCGGCCACGTGCTGAGCGATGTTGGCCCCGGCGCTGTCGCCGGCGAGGAACACCCGGTCGAAATCCACACCGTCGCGGAGCCACGGCTCGGCCTCGGCCCCTCTCTCTCCCAGGGCGTGCGCGGCGACCCAGCGTGCCGCGGCCCACGCGTCGTCATAGGCAGCGGGGAGGGGGTGCTCCGGCGCCCACCGGTAGTGGACGGAGACGGCGGCGACGCCTGCGGCGGCGACGAGGGCGTTGAGGTGCCTGGTGTAGATGAGGGAGAAGGGGGACTCGATGCAGAAGGCTCCGCCGTGGAAGTAGACGAGGAGGGGGAGTTTGCGGGCCGGATCGAAGGACCCGGGTAAGAAGAGGCGGACAGAGAGGTCGGGGTCGGAGGAGAACCGGACGTCCTTGGATTGGACGCCGGTTTGGGGGTCGAGGGAGGGAGGGACGGTGTCGGTGCCCTGGAATCTGTCGACCCGGCCGTCCTTGTAGATCCGGAAAAAGGGCGAGTCGAAGGCGATGTCGTCGGTGCTGGGGGTCGAGTCCATAATTGGGCGAGAGTGAGAGAGCTGGTGGAGATTGTCTGGGGTGTAAAATTGGGGATGGAGCTGAGTCGGGGACGTCGTGTTTCTCGTGTCTTACGTTGGTTCTGGCGAAGAGCCGCGGTCGACGGCGAACGTTTGGTGAGTCACGCCAAGTTTGGTTGATCAGGACATGTTGGAGTGAAGCCCAAACGTTGTAACCTCATCGGAGAAGGGCCCAAAGGCTCGTTGGACCCGACCCGGAGGAAGTATAGTATCCCAAGTGGATCTTTCAGCAATTTGTTTTTTCCTTTTTCTGTTGGTGCTAATTTGTGAATGGAAAGCGTTATAAAAGGCCATCGAGTGTGCTGGAAGTGATCCAAAAACAGTGAGGATGGAAATGGGGAAATCTCTTTATGGCCCTCTCTCTTTCGCTCTTACAAACAAAAGGCTTTTGTTAATTCGTTTTTGTTTCTTTTCTGGATCCGAATTCACAGCTGGTCCCATTGCTAATGAGGATACGGATCAATACCATACAAGAGAATAATGAGTTCTCTATCTCTGTATCGCATCTTTTGCCGTTAGAATTGAGCGTCGGATTTCGACACATTTATTTAGACAAGCAGAGGATTATTTTAAGATTATGCCCAATTATTCCGAGGGATGCGATGGCACTAGCTACTTACCAACAATTAAGTATTATTAACTAAAAAGAGACAATCGGGCCATTTCTCGACGACCGATTGAATCATGCAGAGCGAGACAACGTGAAAGCCACGACGTTTGTTTTCCACGCAATCGATGAGCCAAACAGCAAAACACACGAAAAGGGCAAAAAGTCAAGGCCCAAATAACCGCACGGTCCCCGGGGGGGGGGCTTTTGCTAAAACGCGACCGAGAGGATCAATGTCGACGTGGCGCCTCCAGGGGCTCCACAGCATGGGAAAACGACGTCGTGTCGGTGCCTCCCCACCTCCTCCAGTCTCTTCTCTCGTTCCTTTCCGAGCCGTGTCATAGCTCGAATACGAACTACTAGGATTGCGAAAAAGAGATCTGTTAAAAATCCGAAGCAACAAAGCGGAGCGAGCGTGCAACGGTCCTCGATGCATCCAATCATTCCCCTCCTCCTTCACGAGAAAAAAGCTCCTCTCTCTCTCTCTCTCTCTCTCTCTCCCTCTCTCTTCGCGCTTCGCATTTTCTCGAGAAAATGAGGGAAAAAGCTTGAGGACATTTTGAAAGGGAAAAGCTGGAACACAGAGAAGAAAAAACCTGAGCTGCCAGATGCTCTTTCGTTCCGCTTCTCTCTAGCTCGTGCGAAAATGGCCGACGATCTCTGTTTCTTCACCAAGGTACAGCGCCCCCCTCGTCTCCTGCTCTCGATACTGTTTCGGCGAACGGAGTTCCCTTCGGAATTTTCCGGTGAAATCGCCGGCGGATTCTATGCGCAGAACACCGCCATTTCTTGGTCTTCAACTCTGTATATGTATATATTTTATCTGTGTCCTTATAGCTCTGGCATTTTCTCAAGCAGCTTGATGATAATTTCTCCTTTTCCCTGATCTGAGCAGCTAATGATTTTAACTCCCTTATTTTGTTCCCCCAATATGCAATCAAAACAAGAAAATCCAGCTTCCGGTTGATTCCGTCGCTTTCCCCTTTGAGCCATAGTCGTCGATCGAGTCCGATTCGATGTTCCTCCACGCGCTTGCTTTCGGTGGATCGGTTGATGTGATGATGAAACATCTGTGCATACCGGGACTCCATTGAACCGAGTTTCTGCATCCTGCATAGCCCTAAGTATCCGTGTTGCCTTGTGTACAGGAATCTTTCGGCATCAAGTCTATGAAGAAATCTCCATTGATGCTGCGGATGGTTGTTCTGGTCTTTGCGATGATATGCGGTGTTTACATTTGCTCGATTTGCATCAAGCAAATTGGCTTTCAAACCAAGTCTGGCCTTTTGAATGTGCAAGTGATCAGAAGTCCATGTCCAGAACCGACAGTTGAGCCTTGGGAAATTCCTTATTTGCACTTTCCCAAGCCCAAAACTTACAGCAGGTATGTCATTGCATACAGTGGCTTGGCTTCGGATCTTTTGTAATTTTACTGATCAGTTGTTTTTTATGTATTAAGGGCTGAATGTTCGTGCAATCCTGTACGGTACTTTGCCATTTTGTCGATGCAGAGATCCGGTAGTGGGTGGTTTGAGACATTGCTGAACAATCACACAAATATTAGCTCAAATGGGGAAATTTTCTCTGTTAAGATCAGAAGGAGCAATATTTCCATGATAACGGAGACTTTGGATAAAATTTATAACCTGGACTGGATGAGTAGCGCGTCAAAGAATGAGTGCACAGCTGCAGTTGGCTTAAAATGGATGCTTAATCAGGTGATTGCACCTAATAAAGCATTCCATTATCCCAATGTTTATCTTCGATATGTGTTTGTAATAAAGCAGATTTCTCTTGGATATTATATCGTCTTAAGTCTCGTCTGGGAACTTCTTAATAGAAATAATCCGGCGTAAGTTATACAAGCTTTCGGTGAATCATGCATTGTCGGTTTTTCTTATTCCAGCTACAAAATTTCAGACTCTCTAGTCAACGATGCGTGCCTTTGCTAGTTAGTAAGAAATTGTGAATAAACCAATTAGGTACTATTTCCATTCTTATTTTGCTGCTCTAGTTGGTTATTTATACTTCTGTTCAAAGAGGTATAGAATCTCCTCTCATACTCCATCTTGTCTATCTATATTTATCATCCGCACTTTATTATGGCTCGTTATTGAGATTCAGATATTCCTATTTTGAAAAACCAAGATATTTTATACCCAGAAATGCTGCTGGATGAAATCAGGGCAAATCTTGTTCAATCCTAGTGACAGTACCAGTAAGTTTGTTAAAGTGGTGCCTGAGTCCATGGATTGATACCATTGAGACGGGGCAATGAGTTCAACTTCAATTTCCTGCTTTGTTACAAATGCTCAAGAAAATTTTCTGAGTATGATTTGAATCCTCAAGAAACAACAAATGCGAAAACTCCTAAATGGATGTGCTAAAACAATCCAGGAATTTTTCAGTCACCTTACTTTTCAGTTTCTTCCTGTTAAGATTAGAAGGATCACCATGCGTCTAGAATGCCAAAATGGCATGTGTAGGGGAAATAGCCAATTGAAGATATGCTTTATAGAAATGTTATCATTTTCTCATAAGATGGAATGATTTATATGTTTCTTTCACCCTTTTTTCAAACATTATGTTTCTTTTCCTTTGATTCAAAAGAAACTACAGCCTTTTTCTGCCATTGCTTTTCCTGTTCTGGAACCTTGGCACACCAATTATTTTCCCTTCCAAATCAATAATTCAGTTATTAAAGTAGAAATGGTTTGATTATCTTGATAATGCAGTGCAATACATTTCGTTTTTCTGATCCTCAGTGATGTTTGGGAGTGCATTAGCCGAGACCTATTTGGACACGTCTTCTTCGATGTTTGAATGATTAAAATGTCGATACTTCAGAAGAATTATAGTCGTAAGCCATGTACCTTTTTTGCTTCATTAAGTAGCATATTGTTGGAGAAAAAGTAAGTGTCGTAGTTTCTGCCTAGAGTATCCTGTATTTCCTGTTAAGAGTTTGCAGAGAATGCAGTTATCCATGTAAAGCTGATTTGATGGGAACAAATGTGATTGTTAATTATATTGTTAATTTGTTTCCCTTATCTATATTTTGCACATATCTATGGGCAAAACCAGGCCCTTGTTACTTATCGATGTGTGATTGTTAATTTACGAAGTTCAAACTTGTCCTCATACTCCATTTCAATATCTTGAGGTTGTCTTTTTTATTTGTGATGATTTGTGAAACGGTAAGAGACTTTATTTCTGCCTCCACAATTAGCTGCTCTCTCCTTGCACTGGATAACTGTACTAGGTTTTGGAAATTTAGTTTTTGTGACTTCTTATGAGGTTGCCTGACTTTCTGCTGGTGATTTAAGGATATTTTTTATTGATGTTTAATGCAGGGTTTGATGCAGCATCATGAAGAAATAGTAGACTACTTCAGAAACCGGGGTGTTTCGGCTATTTTCCTTTTCAGAAGAAATCTCTTGCGCAGGACGATATCGGTGCTTGCAAATTCCTATGATCGAAATGCCAAGCTACTAAATGGCACTCACAAGTCTCATGTGCATTCACCCCACGAGGTGTCTGTCCCTCCCCCCCTCCCTCTCAAACCATCTGTGTACATACACTGACAAAGCTTATTTTTTATGAATATCTCTAAACCATGTAGAAGAAGAGAAAGAGTCTTACTTGGTGAATGTGTGATGCTTGCAGGCTGAGATACTAGCAAGATATAAGCCTTCATTGAATTCTACCTTGCTTATGGCCGACCTGAGGCAAGTACAAGAGATGACAGCAAAAGCCCTGGAGTACTTCAAGAGCACCAGGCATGTCGTCCTCTATTATGAGGATGTCGTGAAGAACCGCACTGTAAGGAAATCAACTTTCCTGTTGTCTGTTGCTTGTGTTGTCTGTCGACTTCCTGGATTGTATGGACGTGTTCAATTCACGATACATATCGTGATGGTGAAAAGAGTAAGGGAAGAACCTTTTCTTTTATGTGCAGAAATTAGTAGATGTTCAAGATCTTCTCAAGGTTCCGCGCCTGGATCTGAAGAGTCGTCAGGTCAAGATACACAAGGGTTCCTTATCTAATCAAGTTGAAAACTGGGATGAAATTCAAAAGACACTGAGAGGAACGCAATATGAGAGCTTTCTTCATGCAGATTACCGGAAATAAAGCCTCAGGATCTTGTACAGATTAATTGTTTCTTCATTTTTTGTAAGCAGGTGCCCACAGGTTAGCCACCCTGTTGAAATTTTGTTCATGGCAACTGCATTTTGGTTGTCCTTTCTTTCTTTCTTTTCATTTACCTTACCTTCCCTCCGAAATTTTAATTATATTCAATTAATTCTTTTTTCCACTCTCTGGGTTCCAATTGGGAGTCTCGAAGTTGGGCTATGTTTGATTGCGGCAAACGAAATTCAGTTCTACTCTGTTTGTAGTTTTCAATGTGATTTTGCTGCCATTCCTTTTTTTGTCCCTTGCAACTGAGGGTTTAACAATCGGTTTATCCCTACATCTGCGCACCATGGAACAGAGAACGCAGAAAATTAAACGTTTCAATTTGCGATCCTAACTACTCAATTGCTGGTTCAGGGGAAAGAACTTCAATATTCTTGGACGCACCAAGCGCGTGTGAGGTGCATTCTAATCCTTAAACTTACATGCATTGGCATGAGGCGCGCCGATAAAGAAACATTGCAATCAGGCGTGCCGATAAAGAAATAGCCGCCCTTTCAATACAAAGCAAAGCTGTTTTCTCACAGCTTAATGGTCACGTGAATGAGATCAACGTTGAAAGATCAACAATTTAGAGTCTTGTCGGACATAAAATATGATCTTCACGCACATGTCTGAATTTCATTATTTTGAATGATGTAGGGAAAGTCAAACCAGATGGATGGTAGGTCTCGGTATCGATAATTATCCTCTTAAATATTTGCCTCACGCCAGTTTCGACCGGGGAAGGGTGTGTATCAGTTTCGAGCCCACCTCGGTGCAGCACCTAGGAAAGCTGCTGCGTCGCGTGCTTGCAAGTCAATACTTGAAAATTCAATTCCATCGAATCTTCCCACCGCCCATTGAATTGATCCCTCCCTTCCTTTGCACTTATTTTCGGCTTATTTCTCCCGTCTATTTTAATGGAAAAGAGAGCGAAAACAAAAACGTCATGCTCCAACAAACCTGAAGGAAAAAACAAACAAACGTGAAGAAAAACTCCATGACTAACTCTCCGGCTGACAGTTGAAAATCCACAGCAGCGAATACTTGATCGACATGCACGTAATCCGGGTAGAGGGAAAAGTACCAAAAAAATCCTAAACTTATTGTATTTATACCAACTCATTCATAAACCTTTCAATTGAATCAATTTAGGCTTAAACCTTTTCACATTAGTATCAATTCAGTCTATCTAACCAATTTAGACTAGAAACCACTGACAGGGATAATTTTTAATAATATTTCAATTTTTTTTTATTAATTTTAAAACATTTTTCCCTTTTTCTTTTTTTTTTTCTTCTCCTTAACTTTGGCCAGCACCCATGGCTAGTGACCAACCATAGGTGCCGACGAGGGCATTGCGGCCCTAGCCAGATTTGGCAAGGGATACCCTCGCCTAGGCCACAAGGGTCGAGCCCTCACTGACGCTTGTGGCCAGTCGCTAACCATGGTCAAGTGCTGACCACATGCCAAAGGAAGGAGAACAAAAAAATAAGAAAGGAAAAAAAATGGAAAATATTAAAAATTGTTAACGTCAGCGCCGGCTATGCCACGTAGGACGGTCGGCATCCATGTTAGCAGTTTCCGACCTAAATTAGCCAGATGGACTAAATTGGTACTGATGTGAAAATGTTTAAGACTAAATTGACCTAATTGAAATGTTTATGATTGAATTGGTATCAATGTAATATATTTATGACTTTTTTGGTACTTTTTCATCTGGGTAGATGGAACAAACAACCAGGTAGGGGACGTCATGGAGAGACGGCCGCGATGAGAGTAGTTTTCCTGGTCGCGGCACACATAACTGGAGCATTATATATGTCCTACTAGTGGAGAACTATGTGTTCACAACTATCATAATTGGGTTTTCAAGGAAATCAGACGTGCCATTCGACTCATATCAATCAAATAATTTATGGCTGCATCGTTATAACCCCAGTGACGCTTTTCAGACAACGATCGATAGAACTTTTCATCTTACCTATTCCATGCTGATCTCATGAAGTTATTTCATCAGCGTGCTTAAAGCTGATCGAGATGCCCCTTATCTCCCTCGCCTCTCTTCCCCCTTCAGAGTCGTGTATTTCGCTCTCTTTCCTTATGTTTCGGAAAGGGTCGTGCTTTCTCCAACCTTAGAGCTTTCTGAAGGATTCTCCAACAAATATTTCTCATCCGACAAAGACCCTATAACATCTTCCTACCAAAAACCAGAAAACGTTACTACATGAGAAATACTTTTCTCAAGTATTCACTGCAGTAGACCAACTCCATGATAACATATTTACTGTCAACAAAAAGATAGAAGAATTCGACTTCAAGTCTATGATCGGTGCTTTACTCATATGGAGAACACCCACCGGTCGAAGGCCATTTTCTTCCAAACAGAAATGGTGGGAATGACCTATGTTGTCAGACATATTCAATACCGGCCCCCTTTTCTCTCCCCCCTCGTCTAATATAAATTGATATATAGAGGGCAATATTTTCTTAAAAATGATAATGAGAGAGATTACGAAAGGACTAATGTTAGTTATGGGAAAAGTACACTCCAAATTTTCTCCTCTAGCTTCTGCCATTTCAATCTTTCATCAAGGTTTGACAAAAAAAAAAAATCATCAAGGAGTCAAGAGCTGGGTGGATTTACGACAAATTATTTTTACTTCAATCTGAAATTCAAAATTCAGGCTAGCAATGGCTCCTCTGAACTTTATGACCAAAGAATCATATCTAATCTTGGAAACTTGTAATGTCAATCTCCTCTGAGTGAATTCCTGACAAACCTTGTCGTGGCATGATTCTGCACAGTTTGGGAAAGGACGGTGCAAATCATGCAGCATTCGATGGATCTCTCCCCGATTTTTTCTCATTAAACAAAAGAAGGGTTTCTCTGAAATCCTACATGACATGCCCCCTAAGTCAAACTCCTGACGGGACCTAAAAATGCAAAAAAAAAAAAAGAGGAAGGAAATTCAGATGGCTCACGTCCTCTCATTCTTCTTCTGGTCAGCTCTGAGCTGCGTGCTCCACGACATCCTATAAAAGAGTAACACCGTCTCTGTCATTAACCAAAGTCTGTGTTTGCACAGTGACTAACAAGGATTAACATCTCGTCCTGTATTTCTCTCTCTGGTCTAGCCTTTTGGGGATGTTAACGTTGGAAACAAACCCATTCGACGTCGCCGGCAAGAGCAAAAGCACTTCTCGTTTCGGGGTTCGCGCAGGGTGAATTATCTTTCCCCTCAAAGGAAGGCTTTTCGAATTTTGAACTGAGGTTCCACTGACTCTTGGACCAACAATTACTCCGCAGATCAAGTTCATGTCAGCCTGATATATTATCGAGACGGGCAGACGATACTGAGTTGCGTTAGGCAGACATGAAAGAGACGCAGGAAGTCTTGGCCTCCTCAGTCGAAGTTCGAACAACAATGGAGGATTTTTCCTTTGACCAAAGAGCCACGATCCCATGTTGCAAGAAAGCTACAGCTTGACGTTTCTAAGGTTTCAATATGCGTAACAAGCCTGTTGCGTAATGACAATAACCCAACTAGCATTTTTCAATTCCTCGGACTGTCAAAGATTTCCAATTTCTAGATATACAAAGCCTAATCATCTCATTGACTTAGCTAATCACTTGAGGCTAAACATACCTCATTGTACTAATTACTCTTGACTAAGTTCATTCGGACAAATATAATTAGGGTTTTGTTAATATAAGATGTTTTCCTAGATCTCTTGATAAGTATCAAAATATTCTACGCTTTCTTAGCGGTGTTTCTGTTTATGATGGGTTAAAAAGAAAAAGGTTAATACCACGAAAAACTCAAAACTGGTACATTTATAATAAATTTACCCCAAACTAATTTTTTTACTACAAAAAATTTCAAAACGATACATCTGTGACAAATTTACATTCCGTTAATTTTCACTAAATTGAGTTAATACTATGAAAAATCCCAAATTGAAACAAACAGAAGGTAAAAATCTTAAATCGGTGCACCCGTCAATTGTCACGTGTCATTCAACTCAATAATTTGACATTAAAATTTAATAGTAACCAACGAAGGGTAAAATTGTCATAAATGTACCGATTTTTTATTTTTGGGAGCAAAAAATTAATTTGAAGTAAATTTGTCGTAGGTGTACCGATTTAGGGTTTTTCATAGTATTAATCGAAAAGAAAAAAAAATCAATATTTTACGTTCTTCAGCGTGCATTAAAATTGTTTTCCCTATTTTTAGGTTCTTATCAAGTACCGCGACACATTTATTTATAAGAACGTATTTATAATTACAATTTATTGGCAAAATTCAGAATTAACTAAAACCGGCCGATTTTTCCGGCGCCCATAAGCTTCATTTCTTTATTAAATCTTCAACTATGTGTCACATCTCAAACGACCATGCCTCCCACTAAAGACCATTCTTGAAAAAATTGCTTTGTTGCCTATAATTTCCTTGAATGCACTCATTACCTTGAAGAAGGACAAAAGTATGGACTGCATAATGAATTCCAGTCCAGCTGCTCAATCTTCATATTTCAAAAAGGATAAGCCATCTGAATTTCTCTACATTCAAAATGCTGAAAACAAGCTCTTCCAATTGCACAGTGTTAGTCTAACATGAATATGCACGGACATCCTCATTACACTAAACGGGGAAAATGTAATTTAAAAAAAAAAATCATCTTTCTAGTATATATCTCAAAATCAGAGTTCTATCGGATGGATCCAATGTTTTACTACTTGCGTAGTGTCCAAATCACGTAACCATTGATCCTTGTCAATGTAACTTTGTTTAAATTCGAGATCAAATACATCAACGGTCGAGAAAACATTGATAAAGAATGGGCTATACCGGATAGAATTGTACTTTTTTTTAACCTAAATCTCACATTTAATATCCTTTGACCTTTAATCCTAAAAATCGACACATAGATTCATACACATATGTTTTGTAATTTTTAGATATTCGAATAATAATATTATTTTTTAAGAAAAAGCAAAAAAAAAACTACTATTTAGTCAAAGTCAATTCTAAACAAACAAGCGCAAGATGCATGGATATACGGAAATCTTGGTCCGGAGTCCTCGCTCTAACTAAAATTGCAGATCATTTGAATGATATTTGATGCCTGTATATTTCACCTAAGTATATAATCACTTGGCAAATAAATTATTAAAAAAAAAAACCATTTTGACCCGAGGTAAAACTTAAAAGGGAAAATAATAAAAAGAAAAAGGTCATAAAAAATCTTTCCCACGTCCTCAGAGTAAACGCCAACTACTCGGACACAGACTGAAAATGATTATGTCACACACAACAACTAGGTACAGCTTAATTATTGTATTAAATTATTATATATATATAATAATAAAAAAAGAGGCGGCTTTGTAATTTCTGACCGATCCCTTTTCTCTAGTCAATCTTTCTCCACTCATCTCCTTCCTCTCTCTTTCCCTCTCCCTCCCCTTATAAAGCTCTGCGCATCGACCGTCCTTCATTCTCGAAACCTCAAACCACCATGGAAATGGAAGTAGCGATCCCGCTTCCAAGCTTGGAATTCAACTTCGACAGCACATCTTCTTCGCCGTTCGTGACTGCTCCGTCCAGCCCACAACGTTTCGGCAACTTGTGTTTCAGTGCACCCACGAGCCCCACCAGAGCTTCAGCTTTTCGTCACGAGCTCAGGAGTTCAAGAAAGTCCCTGTCCTCGATACCCTTTGCCTGGGAAGAGAAGCCTGGAGTCCCGAAACGCAGAGGGAGCGACCAGAACGGCGGCGACGGCTACGATGACGACGGTGATTTCGAGTTCGATTTCAGTGGTCAACTGGACAGAGCTTCGGCTTCTGCTGATGAGCTCTTCGATGGAGGCAAGATCAGGCCTCTCAAACTACCACCGAGATTGCAAGCCAACTCGGGTGACGCTGAGTCGGTGACGAACTCGCTTCCGGCATCTCCGAGATCGCCGTCGAAATTCGCTCAAGGGAAGAAGATTGTCCGAGAAGTTCTCTCTCCTCGCCACCAGAAGAGAGACTTTGACCCCTTCTCAGCAGCCTTGGAAGAGACCCGGAAGAGAGAGATGAATCTCAACCAGCACGAAGACCTAAACCGTTCTGGTGGAAGGGAAAGAAAGGCGGGATCGTCTTCGTCTTCGCGGACGTCGTCGGCCAGTTATGTTCGTAAAGGGACAAGATCTTTATCACCCTTGAGGGTGTCCGACATCATGGAGGCCGATCAAGAAGCCGAAGATCGCGCAGCGCCCTCCTCCTCCTCCTCCTCCTCATCCAGTCATGCTCCTTCATATTTCTCTTCGCTGATGTCGGCGATATCGTTCTCGAAGGGCTACAGGAAGTGGAGCTTCAAGGACTTCCTGTTGTTCCGGAGCGCGTCGGAGGGGCGCGGCACGGCAAAGGATCCGCTGCGCAGGTACGTGGCTCTGTCGAAGAGATCGTCGTTCAACTACCCAGCAGCGGACGAGGTGAAGAACTCGAGCTTCAGGTCGACGGAGAGTGCCGGCTCGGTGAGCTCGAGGAGGAGATCAGGGGCCGCGCCGGTGTCGGCTCACGAGCTGCATTACACGTTGAACAGAGCGGTTGCAGAGGAGATGAAGAAGAAGACCACGTTGCCATACAAGCACGGGCTGCTGGGTTGCTTGGGGTTAAATCCTACTCCGGGCGTGCACGACTTGGCCCGGGTACTGGGTCGCTGACACTTGGACCTATCCCGATCTCGCGATCCGAGTCAGACTCTCTCTCTCTCTCTCTCTCTCTCGTTCAAGAGAAGTGTAGATTTTTTTGGTCCTGTAATGTCTCATATCGAAAGCATATTAAACATATACACAAGCGATCTCGATTCGATTGTTTCTTTCATGCTTCGTCTCGCACTCGCAGGCCTTATTCCTGAATCGGACTCGAGTGTACAGACGTTTGCAGTTAAGATTAAGACAGAACGGAAACATTGAATCGGTCCGCGGCAGCTGTTTATTTCGAAGAATTGAAGGAACAACAAGAAAACAGTATTCTTAACGAAATGTCAAGTGTCGCCCCACATGTAATCTACCGACTAGAAGTTAGTATCGCGCGCCACGTCATGAGTGACGAGGTCGTAGCTGCTTCTTTTCACATTATAGGGGCATGTTTTTTACGACCTTCGTGGGCAAATTTCATCAATGCCACCTAGAAATTGTCCGGTTCTTCAGATATGCAGACAAATCACATCTCTTTCCTATTTCTTTGTACCCTTAGTCTCACGTAAGCAATTGACGAACAGCTTCGAGATTGTAATGTAACGAGAGAACTATACGGAATCGAGAATGCTCTTTAAGCAATCCGCCCGTTCACACGCATCTCCAATGGGATATTTGCTTGAGTCTGCAACTATACTTTTCCTCCATAAAGATGAGTTGACCTTGCCATCTAAAGCAACAACACTAGCTACATTTGGGGATATTAATCTACCAAGTTGCCATTCCCAAATTATCCCACCCTCAACATTAAAATTCCACTTTTCGGGTGTAAATTTGCGGTTTGCATAAGCACAACAAATAGGCTTTTTTTTTTAAGTTGGGGAGATGCAAAATGTAGATTTTCCAACGTGACCGGGATATTTAATGTGCAGACCAAAAATCGAAAATAGGTTTTGGAATTACCCCAAAACTAAAAACAGAGAGATGGAAAGACAATTTTAAGGTATGAAATCAGGGACAAAAGGGTGGATTAGCCAAAGAGAAAAAGTGGCAAATTCCCACCCCACGGGGAACAAAAGTTCTCATGCCATAATCATCGGGTTGGAAATAATTATGCTGCGTTAGGTATATAAAGGTGTGTCGTTCCGCCTTTGATGTTGGCACCAAATGTCTCGATGAAATAGATCCCTTTTTCTTCTTCCTCGGGAGAAAATAAAAAGTTGGATAGCAATGATAACAAGTAATTTGAAAGAGGCTTTCTAATTAGAAAAGTACGAGGCCCCTCCAAGCAAAGACCAAACACTTTCTGACCTGGCGATGAAGTCCTTTTTTCTTCAATTTTTTTTCTCCTCCCCTTCCTATTTCTCCC
>BCNH02000009.1:16380434-16437647 GCA_001662345.2 Metrosideros polymorpha var. glaberrima
GCAAAGACAAAAGACGTGCATGCAAAAGTGCCTTCCCTTTTTCTTTTCTTTTTTCCCTCTCAAAGCATATTCGAGGTCGAGTCTATCCTATAGTCTAAGAGCAAAATGGACCCACTAGAAATCAAATGTTATTAGAATCGTCTTGGTAGATTAGTTTTCGTGAATCGAGGTTGTTGGAATAGCGTTGCTCGACATGCTTGAATGAGTGTTGCTTCAAATCAGCAAGGCTCGTGCATGGCGTGTGACTGCCCTTGTTTCCACTTTCTCTATGGGAGATCTATGTAGGATCATCGGCTTGATAAATTCGAAATGAGAAGAAGTTTTGACTTCGCTTATGTGAATTTTGGGAAAAATTATCAAAAGAGTGCTAAATCTATTACACTTGTGTCAATTTAGTCCATCCGGCTAATTTTGACAAAAAAATTGATGACGTAGACGCCAGCCATCCTTGTTAGAGTAATTAAATATTAAATTACGAATTTATTTAATAACTTAAACTTTTATAACAGTTAGCATTGGTTCCACAAAAATCTCACAATCCTATGTGGCACAGCAGATACTCACATGAAAATTTTCTGAATTTTTATATTTTCTTTTCTTTTAATTTTTTTAAAGGGCTAGCAGTTGGTTGTCGGCCACTGGGCAAGGCTTGCGAGTTCTCACCTGCCACGGCAAGGGTCACGAGCCTTAGCCTAGATTTGAGCAAGGGTCACAAGCCCTCGTCGGCCATTGGGTGAGGGATGCCAGTCCTCGCCAACAGCTGACGAGGATTCATACGCCCTCGCCTAGTGGCTGGCAGGGGTTGTCAGGTCTCAACCGATGACCAACGACCTCCTGCCAGACCTTAGTAATAAAAAGAAAAGAAAATAAATAATTCAAAAAATACAAATTAAAAAAAATTCACGTCAGCACCAGCAGTGTTATGTAAGATAAACGGCGTCAACGTTATCAATTTCGAGCCAAAATTGGCTGAATGGACTGAATTGGCAAAATTGTCAAAAATTTTATGACTGTATTGATCAAATTGAAAGGTTTAAGATTGAATTGGCACAAATGCAATAGGTTTATGACTTTTTTTGTAATTTTTTCGTGAAATTTGTGTTGGAAATATATGAAGGGGAAAGCTTAAAGTGGACGTGTGTATGCGTGGTCTCCTCAAGCATCATATTTCTCAAATTCTTTGTTTTTTTTCCGTCTCGATTCATGTTGCGAATGCCAGGCCAGCGTATCGCCCCACCAGCAATAATCGATGCCCCCAACAACCTCCTACGGTACCTTCCTCCAGAAATCAATTCATTGTTAGTAATATGCCGGACTTCAGTGCATTTTTATTGTAATTCAATAGAAAATGTCAGTAATGTAGAGATATACTAAGAAAAGGCTCTCGATTAAGAAATTTTGCGACGTCACTGCCAACTCTTCTTTTTAATTTTGACACCCACTTGGCTTCATTGTATCCTTTACCTGAAGAGCGCAGGCGTTTGCACCTTGCCTCTATAGTTTTCTTATGAAGGAATCGCTAGTTATCTAGGCTCTTTTCATCACTTTGACATGAGAATTGGTCACGGGGTCCTAGAATAAAAACCTCTGCAATGCTTGTCGGAAGCATTTCATACCCTTTTGTTTCCTCGTCTTCCATCCACGAGTTTTACCCTCGACATTGAATAATGAGAGATGGTCCCGAGTCTGAACACTGGCTTTGATCTAAACACGTTGGGCTCCATTAGGGGCCAGCCAACGTTGAGCACGAGTAGACCCATCATCGGTCCATAACCGAGATGACGACCCAAGTCAATGAGCGGGGCAGGGATAACCACGTGGAAGCCCCAACGTTGACCAAAAATGGCGTTGACCGTCCATTTCTCCCTGTCCTATGGTTCACCCCTCTTAATTTCCGTCACAGCCGATAAGCTTGACTTTCGAGTCAAAGAAATGGGGGCCAAGTCAAAGTATACAGTAGCCACGTGCTGCGGGCCATCAGTGGAAGTTATTAGCGTTCTTGAAATGATTCCATGTAACACACTGTGGACTCATGCTGATTCTGACCATAACTTGAAATGATGCAACAAGTTCAGCAGCTGAGAAGAAGAAAGGACAGTTAACAGATCCACTTCAGTTGCGTATTGCTACGCCGCGTGACGATGCGGAATCCCCCCTCGGCATCTTCGGTCACATACAACCAAGGCCCCTGCGTAAGATCATCCAATCTGATTGCGATAGAGTCGAAGAATATAAAGGGTAATCAGCCTCTGCACTATCTGGACGGACAACATGGAGAATGGAGAGAGACTTGAAAATCAAAGAAATCAATTCAAAGGAGTTTGGGCTTCTGTTTGGTGCAAATCGTTTGGCGTTTGTATCGATCTTCAGTTTCTCAATCGTCAACTTTGTCATTTTTCTGCCACCATTGTCGGCCAAGCCGCCACCATCAGCTGACGACCAGCATCAGCCCCATCAACCAATGATCAGTCGGGGTTTTTCAAGGAAACAGAAATGCTTCTATGGAGTTGTTGAAAGATCACACAGGCACAAATTCCCATTAGGAACATAGTTGCATGGGGTAACAAAACGAGTAAGAAGCTCCATTCAAAAGATAAAACTCCATCAGTCTGAAGGCTCTGTTGTACAATATAATGTTATCAGTAAACCATCTGGTCGACGAAAAGTAGTTAAGATACTAATGCAATAGATCACAGGCAGATGGATTAAGAGCACTGCAACACATTAGCATAAAACATCAACGATTGGATCGTCATTGATCACATCAGGCAAAGAAGTTGTCTTGTCTATATGATGAAAACACACAGCACTGAAAAGTACTGTAAGAGTGTTTGCTTTATCATTTCCAACTTCCACTGTAAAGACCGAGCAATGATTTCTCCCTCTCCTCAACTCTCCTTTTCGCAGCCTCCCTCGCTTTTAGAGCTGCTGCTTCCTCCTTCGATATGGCTTTCGGCTTCTCGTCTTGTCTCTTCCTTTTATTAACAGCAAAAGAAGAGGCGGCTCCTTTAACTGATCTCATGGGATTCAAGGATTTTGAAACAACTGTCCCAGGCGCTGGCGCATTTTGTGATTTAGCCATACCTCCTTTTTCTGAATCTTGACTTCCCTTTGAAGATGATGCCAATTTTCCAGAGACAGGTTTCCCATGTTTGGGATTCCCTGAAGCTTGGACCGCCTTGTATGCCTCTTCCTGCGGCACCCAATTTCCTGCAGCATTAAAAAGCAAAGTTTAATATCAGTAATCCAAACATCACTCATGGTTGAAACTTTTCTTCTTAAACTCCCTTTTTTTCGGTAATTCCTTGTTAAGCTTCACATGGTACCTATAGCATCAGAATAGTAGAAGCCTGATTTAGGATCATGGTAAAGCCCAGTGCTCTGGCTATAGTAATAACCCGAACTGCTGTCGTGCTCCCATTCTGCAAAAGTTTAGAGAGGGTTTCAATTGGAAGAGCAACAGTGTTGAAGAAAGATAGATATCCTGATTGGACAATTTCATGCTCGAAATATTAACATCAGATGAATGCCAAAGCTCAGAGATATTAATAAAGAAATTCTTGAACTATCCAAACATATGCTCCAATTACCAATTAGGTTAGCACCAAAGTGAAAATGCAAGACAATGATAATGCAAAATAACTCAATAGACACTTTAGTCAGTACACAAAATCAAGTCTGAAATAATGGAAAAGTATATGGCCGAAAGTGTGATCACATGTCAGGAAAATTATTGATCTGAAGCTATTTGTGCAAACTTGGCCTGCTTAAAAAACCGTGCCAATAATAGTCTAGCTTGTTTCTATCTTGTTTAGTTGATAGGATAACCCTGACAAGATCACAATGACCTCACTTTTCACTTTCTAGGATCAAACCTCGACAACAACGTGACAATGCTTCAATCTTAAAATATGACAATAGAATCAAGATAATAGACAGAAACTTCTCTATCAAAAGTTGCAAAGAACACCAAGGGCTAAAAATACTCCAAGAGCATGAATTCTTCTCAAGAGATTGAAAAAAGTCCAAGGGCAATGGCCTTCCCCACAACAAAGGTGAAAGTGATCTTTGAAAAATCATTTGATTCATTCCTGCATCTCTCAAGTCCTCAATACTTACCCTCTTCACCGCTTGCTTGAATATCTAGTACACGGGCATTAGTCTCCCTAGCCTCCTGAAGATTTGCAACATCCTTCTGGTAGCTACGCTTCGCTTTCTAACATGAATTGGAAACAGTAGATATTATCATAACAAGTCAAGTTTCTACGCATGTAGTATAGCTCGAGGAGCCATCTTGTCTCAACTAATTTTTTGTTACATCAAAGTGGAAGTGGAACAACACCTTTGGCAAGTAAGAGTTAACCCTTGACCTGACCACAGGCGAAGCGTAACTTCTTTTCACGCCGAGTATGGAAGAGAAGTCTTACCAACAAATACTTACTGCTTCAATTTGTTGAATGGCGCGAGCTGCTTCCTTCTGCTCCTTATCCTTTTCAGCCTTCTCCTTCCTCATGTCATTGAGCCTCTTGGCAACATTATCCTTGTGTCGCTGACCAAGTTCATGGTTTCTAATGGTAGCTGGATTGTTTGATAAGAAGATCTTGCAGAAGTCGCACCATTTATTACCCTGACTCACCCAATACTGGAAAAGAAAAAAGAAGAGAAAGAATGAATTCCCAAGAAATATAGTTACTGAACAATCTGTCGCAAGATGTAGCATCCATACTTGTCTAGTTGAACGAGAGCAGTACAAAAACACAGTAACTACAATCACGTGCAACAAATGTAGGGCAGTCAAAACAATTCAAAGAACATAGTCATGAGGATTCCAACAGATAAAAGAGGAGTTAGCCCAGATTGTGTTAGAACTAGATCCTAAAATTTCGACTCGTTCCTTAATACGTAATCATTCCAAAGAAAATGTGGCTATGACGGGCAGCCAAATTACTTCCACCGACAGAAAGAAACGAGGCCATGAAAATATCAGAAGACAAAGGGTCGAGTGACCTCGGGTATCGAACGGAATTAGATTGTGAAAGAGAAATCTCATCCACTCCCAGGGAACCAGAGCCCATTTGTTCTCTCCAAACTTGAAGGCAAGGAATGTGTAAGCTGATAACTCATAATTAAATTGAATTCATCTGATTTATCACGTCCCCATGATGCATTATAACACCAGACACAGACTTATGGTGACTCTTCTAATTCAATTCACTCATAGTTACTTGATGATCCCTAAATGGCTACAAAGACGGGCAATTTCCTTCTGTCGATATGAATGAGCAGATTCTGTGATGCAATCAAGTCACTAACAGGCCATATCGTACTCCAGAAAATCACAACTTCCAGCTAAATCGCAGATCATTGCCGCGAATAAGAAACCAAAGGGCTTAAGAATTTCAATATTACCTCAGTCATTGCTACGACTCGGAGTTTCTTAGCTTCCCGGTGAATGCACAAAGGGGCAAAATTGCAAGAAATTGTAAATCGCTTGATGAATTTGAGATGATGCTACAGAAACTTGCTGAACCCGGAATCTGTAAAGTAAGATTGTTTCAGAGTACTAGTCGAAGGCTGGCGAGGTTTGCGATTCCTTCTGTGTCTACGACGGGCACGCCGGGGGCGCGGGTGGCGGAGCGTGCAGGGAAAAGCTGCACCGGCGGAGGAGGTGGAGGGCCGTGACCGGGCGGGGAGGAAAACGGACTGGGAGGGACGATGGTGGGCTCGACGGCGGTGGAGAGTGGTGGTGGTGGCGAATTGCGGGGACACGAGGGCGGTGTTGTGTAGAGGAGGTGTTGCTATGGCCTTGACTGAAGACCGTAAGGTACATATACATACACACAACATATATGGCAGGTACTAGGTTTTATTTTGGCCCATTATCGTAGTAATTACGGTTAGTAGTTTGACCTTAGCAAGTCTTTCAAAGATTACATCTGAGTCCAAACCTCGAGATCATCTGAATATATTGCCGGGATCGAAAAAAAGAAGAAGATAATATACCAATCAGGGGACTTGACATGTTAAAATTAAGTACGCATCCGTGTAGTCGAATACAATGTCTTGATCGTTGTATTCTTCGTGAAGGAGGTGTAGGTAATTTTGCTTTGGCAAAAACTAAAGATTCTCCAAGATATTATCCCTTGGGAATTACTATTGTGGGTTTCGACCAAAAAAAACAAATTATATATTGTGGGTACTATGAATTAGATCACAGTTACACCAGACAACCATAATTTCTAATTGGCTACAAAGAGTGCGAGTTTCGTTCTGTAGATGTGAATGAGCCGATTTCGTGATGCAATCGAATCATTAACAGGCCACACCGTAATCTAGAAAATCGTAACTTCCAGCTAAATCCAAGACCATTGCTAGGAAATTGAGGTTCTGAGCTTCCCGGTGAATGCTAAAAGGGAGGAAATTGTAAGAAATTTTAATTTGCCTTGATGTATTCGACTGATGCAACAAAGACTTACCGAATCCAGAACGTGCAAAGTAAGATTATCTAAGAGCTCACGATCAAGTTTGAACTGTTTTGTCACTTCACGTGAGAATAAGTTATGGGGTGCATTTGTTCTTTATTGTTATATCAAAATCAATTAAAAGCTAATATGATGCCGGGTGAAGACACACGACGAGATATATGAGAACTACAATTAGGACACATAAATTGAAAAAATGATGGGTTTCTTGTTGTTTACTTGAGGGAGACTTACAAAAAGTATAATGTGTCTATTCAAAACCTATAATCGATAGTTGTTTTTACATGACAAAGCAATATAAACAAATTTTTTTTGCTTTTTGTTTCTATTTCAAATCTATTCTCAAGAACATTTTTTGCTCCGAAAAACATAAATTGTAAGTGACGTTACCATTAAGGTTTTTGTTTTTTTTCTGTTCTAGGGAACAAAAGAATAGAAAAACAAAGGAACAGAAACGTTACCAAACATAACCTAATTGAAAAGCTGGAAATGCTCCACGAGGTGAAGTAGAACATACGCATATTGGAGGGCATGGCAGTTGAGAAGAGACCTTAATCATAGAGTAATAGGCTGCTTTGAGAAAGATTGAAGAGGGAGAGAAAATTAAATACAGAATTGAGAAACTCGATTGATCATATGAGAGATGAAAAAGCAGCGCTGGAGCTGGAATTAGAATTTGTGGAAGGCCATGTTTCAGGGATGAAAGACCATCCATCAGGAATCAGCGGAACAGAAAATTGCAAATCCACTCCCTAGAACCCACCTCGGAAGAGAACGAGTCTCTAGCTTCTAAAATGTTGGAGCTTCCACATGACATTGAGAATGCGCACGAGATGATTCGAGACGACATCGGTGAATCGGGAGGAACGAAGAAAACTTCGGATGAAAAAGAAAGGAGGGAACTCTTTTGGCTCCGACAGAAGTGCATCAAGCGCATCGGAGTGGTGCATCACCTGAGATGGAAGGCCTGAAAGGCACGAGTAGCAAATCTTGAGTTGGAACTTGAAACGGTGCAAACCGAGAGAAGGGACATAGAAGAGCTGATAGAGAGGAAGAAGACAAGTGAAGCAAAACAATTAGCTGAGGAAAACATGTGACTGACTCAGTCAGTCAGAAACCCCGAAAAAAAGTACCACTTTTTTGAAAAGTGAGAGCAAAAGCTGCGGAATTCGAAAAAATGTAAGTGCATCTGTTTCAAAAGTCAATTTCTGAACCAAAAAAAAGCATTTGATAATAATATAAAATTTCTATTTTCGAAATAAAAATTTATTTGATAACAATATAAAATTTTTATTTCTTGATGGCGATGGACAGCGACGATCAGTAGGCGGTAGACGGCAGCAGCGACCAGAGGTGTCGGCTGGCAAACGGTGGCGACAACCGACGGCGGAAGGTGGGTGGCAGACAGTGAGGGTAGCGGCAAATGGCGGCAATTAGCAAGCAACGATGATCGGCGAGCAATGGCGACGACCGGCAGCAGAAGGTGGGCGACGGTGGTGGTCGGCGGGCGACAGTTGGCAACAATCAACTACTGGCAGCAACAGGTGGCGGGTGGCAAGCAGTGGACGACGGCAGTCAGTGGGCGAGCGACAGCAATGGGTGGTGGTTAGCAAGCGGCGGGTGGGCAACAGATGGTGGCGGCGACTGGTGATGGGCGGCAATGGCGGGCGGGCAACGAGCGGCATTAGCAATCGGCAAGCAACGATAGCGAAGAGCTAGGAGAGAGAGGAAAGTGAGTCGTGAAGAGAGAGAAAGGAGAGAAAAATTTTGATTTCTATTCCATAAATCAATAAGTTGAAAATTTTAACTTTTTATTGCTGTTTTAGAATGATTTTTGGAACAAAAATTTATTCTAGAAATAGAAAAATGAAATTGCATTACCAAACGGATTTCTGTTCCAAACCTGTTCCAGAATGATTTTTGAAACAGAAATTTTGAAACAGAAATATTATCATGCGCAACCTAAAAGGCTAGAGAAGTCAAAACATCTTACTCTTAAGAAGCTTGAGGATAGTGAAAAGTGAGTCTCTCTATTCGAAAATCGAAATCTTTACAAGCTCAGAAGGCCGATTTGGAGGAACAGATTGTTTCGAAAGCCGATGAAGCATACACCTGAGACTCTCCAAACTAATGGATCAGGTAAACACATTGCAGCATGAACTAGGATCTCTAGGAAATCGGAAAGCTAAACCGTAATTGCAACTTGAAAAAAAATCTCGAGAGCTTTCAGGAAATGTGGTTCAAACAGAAAGCTTGAAGTTTGAATCGTTTATTGGACCATTTAACAGGTTGCATTGTAAATTGGATATATGTTCGACCCAATTGAACTATGAAAACCTGCCGAGTCAAATTAATAAAAGAAAAAGGGGAAATTTTAAAGTAGCCCCCAACTCAAAAGCATTTTTTTTTTAAAAGAGCCCCAAAAGTGGCACATGTTTCAAAAGACTCTCCAAATTACACCACCATGTTTCGAACGAGCCCTGCCTCATCACCGGTGTAAAAAGCACCTTCCGATGACCATGTGCCGATCGAGTGCCCCTTTTCTTGCCATTGGACAGTTTGTCCCAAAAATACATTTTCTCCCAATTTTTCCAAAATTTGATTTGGGGCTTATTGCGGTCAGGGAATTGGGAATTTTAAGATTTTGTTTTGGGAGTTTGATCGGGGGAAATGCATTTTCGAGGCACGTGATCAACACGTGACCATCGAGAGGTGCTTCTTTACGTCGTCGATGGCGTGCGCTGATCATTTGGAACACGGTAATCCATCCCGGGTCAGGCTGTTCTTAGCACCAAATTGACCCGACATTGAGAAATCGAAGAAGAACTCCGCAGCTGCACATGCGGAGATCGAGAACGAGAGCCACCGCTGTGCCGCCACCACCGTGCCGCCGCCGCCGCCGCCGCCACCATGTGACGACCTCCTCGCTCCATTTCAATGCCCTAATTTAGCGCCATCACACGCACTCTCACAGTCACAGACGCTCGCGACATGGATCAGTCCCTGTTGCTGATGCTCTCCAACCTACTCCATCTCCACAACCACTTCGACCCCACCACCTCCCTCCTCTCCACCACCTCCTCCTCCGCCACCACCCCCTCCGCCAGCTCCCCGACCTCCCTCCTCTCTTCCTCCTCCGCCGCCCCACTCCTCTTCTTCACCATCGCCTCCGTACTCTCCTACGTCACCTCCTCGTCCGCCTCCTCAAAACCTAAGTCTAAGCGCAACCCTAATTCCGCTCCCTCGAAACCCTCTCCGCCGTCTCCGTCGTCCGACTTCTCCGTCGCCGCCTTCCGCGCCCTCTCCACCGAGCACATCTGGTCCCTCGAGGCCCCGCTCCGCGACGCGCGGTGGCGCTCGCTGTTTGGCCTCTCGTACCCCGTCTTCACCACCGTCGTTGACAAGCTCCGCCCCTTCATCGCCGCCTCCAACCTCTCCCTCCCCTCTGATTATGCCGTCGCCATGGTTCTCTCCCGCCTCGCCCATGGCTATTCTGCGAAGGTCGTGGCATCCCGCTGCTCGCTCGACCCGTTCCTCGTCTCCAAGATCACTAATATGGTTACACGCCTCTTGGCGACGAAGTTGTACCCGGAATTCATCAAGATTCCAGTGAGTCGCCGCAGATTGGTTGAGGCGACTCAGGCCTTTGAAGAGCTCACTGCTTTGCCCAACATTTGCGGGGCTATTGATGGGAGTGCAATCAAGCTTCACCGACTTCCACGAGACCGGGTTTCTTCGAGTTCCTATAGATGCAAATATGGTTATGATTCGGTCTTGCTTCAGGTTGTGGCTGATCACAAGAAAATTTTCTGGGATGTTTGTGTGAAGGCACCCGGTGCGACCGATGATGCTACGCATTTTAGAGATAGTTTGTTGTACAATAGGCTCACTTCAGGGGATATAGTCTGGGATAAGGTGATAAATGTAAGGGGTCACCATGTTAGGCCTTATATAGTTGGGGATTGGTGTTATCCCTTGATGTCTTTTTTGATGACTCCCTTTAATTCGAAAGGGACGGGTACTCCGGCTCAGAATTTGTTCGATGGGATGCTGATGAAAGGGCGGTCTATGGTGGTGGAAGCCATTAGACTTTTGAAAGGGAGGTGGAGGATTCTTCAGGACTTGAATGTGGGTCTTAATCATGCACCGCAGACGATTGTTGCTTGTTGTGTGTTGCATAATTTGTGTCAGATTGCAAGAGAACCGGAGCCTGATACTGCCAGGGAGCCTGACGAGATTGGTGCACCAGCTAGGGTGCTTGAAAGTGAGAAGACGTTCTTTTATCATGGGCAAAACTTGAGGCAGGCGCTGGCTGATGAGTTACACCAGCGACTTTCATCAAGATAAGGAGATCACTTGAATCTCCTTTTGTGCTGTGAGAATAAGGTCTCTTAGTCCTATTAGCATTGACCTGTTCACGTTGATGTGTTTGGTTTGTTTTCTACATTTGTTGACCTATCAGAGGGCATTAGAGTACCCTTTGTGGAGAGTGGAACTTACATCTGGTGCAACCTCTTTGTATGTCATTAGGATGCTGATGCTAACCTAGGAATGTACCTTAAAGATTGGTGACTATGTACTCTAGATTGCAGTAATTGCAGCCATATATCTGCACCTGAGAGTTCTTTCGTCATTTTCAGAAGTTCTTTATGAACTAGTTGGTCACTTTTATGATGTTCTCTTACTTGCTAGAAAGAACGTTTTTAGCTTCCTCCTTGTAAAGGAAAGGTTATTGATGTGTTAAATTGCTGTTACATGCATGTGGTGAATAATGGTTTTGAATTTGGTCTTAGCAAAAGTGGCTGTAATGATGATGCAGATATGGTAGTTCGCTCAGCCTTTCTCGCCTCTGTGTCTGCGGATGAATTAGCAATTGTTAGAGACTCTAGAGGTCTTACGGGAAGGGAAGGCCATTTTTCCTCGCAGCCCTTTGGTTGGAATTAGAAGCATTTTATAGATTTGTGATATTTATCACATCTCCAGTTCTGCCTTGCTGGGTATTTATATACTAATCATAACTGATCTCCTTGAGGATTTGGAATAGATTGAAGATTTATGTCCACAGAAAGCATTAGAAGGCCATCTTTATTGCAATTAGCTTGACTCAGCAGGACCAATATATAGGTTTTCGTTGAAGCAGATCAGTTATTTTGTGTGGAACTGCTTTCCTTTGAGACTCATCTATGTCCTTCGCTCCGAGCTCTTGGACACCTCGTTGAGTTATTTACTTTGGCCAATATGGCTCATTTTCGCTATATTATTCTTTTTGCAATCTTAACATGATGCCTGGCTTTCGTTTGTTGTGTGTGTTTTGGTGCTGTTGCCAAGTTTGCGAAAGGTTGTGGACAGCAAAGATGACATTTTCGAATGCATTTATCCTGGATACAGGGTAATATGCATCATAGCTTAGCTTAGCTTAGCTTAGCTTAATCAAGGACTTGGTTGTCACCTGAAAGGATCATCTTCTAATGTGCGATTGATTTGTCATTGGCAACCTCAATATGCATGGTAAATGGTAATAGTGGCATACACTAGGCGAGAATCTTCTAATGTGCCATTGTAATCACGCATTAACTTTTCAACATTCACTGTATGCAATCCTCATACATTAAAAGCCTTCTGTAGAGCCAATCTAGAATCTACATAGACATCGTTGTCTACCTTCTGTACGCGAGATCATATGCCTGTGTGCTGAGAAATCGACCTTGTCTCGCTCCGTACCCAAAATGCTGAAAAACAAGTAGCAAATGTTTGTTTGTTTTTTGGGTCAGAATATGGGAAATTTGAATCTTAGAATCAATGACACCGTTCCGTCTAGAGTCTCGGAAGGTGCATTTGGACCGTTGGCAAGAGACTTGGGGCTCAATCCAAATGGAAATGAAAGCGAAAGATATGTGGACATTGCTTATGTAAATGCTCTTAATTATTAACATGTGTGGTGCCTAGCTTCCAATTTCAATCGAGGCAACCTCAGCACTCAAGGTACACTCCGTATCCTGTTGAGATGCTAGTGCTTTGTTGAGGGAGACAAAACGATTTTGATCAGTACGAAACATGGCTCCGTGTGATAGATCCTAGCGCATTGTGAGCTAGACCTTCCAAAACAATGAATGGACCAATTATGATGGCTGCCGAGGTTGCCTTGATTGAAATTGGAAACTAGGCACCGCACATTTTGATAATTAAGAGCATTTACATGAGCAATGCCCACACATTTTTCGATTTCATTTCCATTTGGATTGAGCCCCAAATCCCTCACCAACGATCCAGATGCACCTTCTGAGACTCCAGACAGAACAGTGTCATTGATTCTAAGATTCAAATTTCCTGTATTCTGAACTTAATTATTGCCTGACCTATCCGCGGAGAGCTTCCTTTTCAATGATTTCTTCTTGAAGCGCGCTTTCTTTGCCTTTGGAGGATTTCCAGCGTCCTCATAAAAATCCATGCCTGTTTTGAACCACTAGTCCTCTCTCTCCGTCTGCAATATCTCAATCTGCTTAGCGGATTAGAACCACAAAGAGGAAGTTTACTCAACCATTGATCCAGCCACAACTACTGGAAACCCAAGTTTTGTACCAGTGAATGGGGATATTGTTCTGGTCATGGAAAGGTGGAAAGGTGGCCCTTCCCTAGCAATTTTTGTGGGCCGAGGACATAGAAGTTGCCTGTCTACTGTAAAACATGCTTTTGACCGGCACAACTGCTACTCTGGGGAAGATCTGCAGAATCATTCTGTTGCAATAAAAAGGGTAATTGTGAAGACGTTATAATAACAAGAGATGATACGCATGAGTCCAACGATATATGCACGTGATTCCTATGCTTCATGAATCACTAAATGAGAGTGTAAATCTGCCTCTCCGTGAGCAGACACTGACAGAGCTAGGAGATGTCTAAAGGACCATGAGACAGTGGAACAGAGAAAGTGTTCCGTGGCACACTTCTCCACAATACTAAACATGAGGGTTCCCCGGTCCTCTACCACAAGTCATACCGCTTGTTGGTGATCATTTCAGAAAGTACATTAAATACTGCATTCATAGTCCTTCCTTATAATAATGTACATGCTTTCTTTAATGATCATTAATGAGTTAATTTTTAGATGAAAGTGTGCAAGCAACAAAGTCTCCTCTGAATTGAACCGTGAAGGGAACTTGCAGAAACTTCTCATGAAGCTTTTTTCTCGCAAAGTTACAACTAGAGTCAGCAAATGAGGAACTTACAATGTGAAAAATATTAAAACCAGTTCAGGAAGAACATCAATTAAGATCTTTTGATAAAAAAAAATCATCGCTTCAACAGTAGCATGATGAGGTTACGACATATAGACAGAACAAGAACATGATCCTATCACAGTCATTTGGAACAAGAGTCGAGTTAACCTTACATCATACAGTCATGCATGCAAGAATACACAGATTTGTCGGAAAGGAAATTCAGACATGGTCAGACTGCAGAGGCATCAATAATTTTTAAAATTCGTTCGTCAATTTTTTCGTGACAGTATGTCAATAAATAGGTAGTTTCAAGACCAAGATGACTTTCATCCACTCCAACTATGCATCTGAGATTTTCTAGGGAGAGCTACTCCTCATTTCACTACAGCATCCACACAACAAACTTTAGAAGGCATCGAACGGGAAGCATCAACATTAGGCGTCAACTTACACAAGATGTCAGCTTCTTTCCTCGCTGAATGCACCCACTTGCGCAACATTTTCTTTTACGATCACAGCTAAAAATATGCACCTGACTTCTATGCTTCATGAATCACTTTAGTGAAAATTATCTCTGATTCTCCATGAGTAGATGCCAACAGAGCTAGCGGATGTATAAAGGACCACGAGGAAATGGAACAGAGGAAAGATTCCATAGTCCACTTCTCCGGAATTCCAAACACGAACCTTTGCTCCGAAATCACTGGTCCTCTTTTACCAATGCAGACTGCTTGTTGGTGATCATCTCCCTGCAAATCATCCAGCATAGGCAGTTCTTCCACTATTTGGAAGGAGGCCATCCTTAGCCATTTCTGAAAGAACATTAAATACCGCATCCATATTCCCTTCCTTATGGTTGATATCAACAAGCACTTTAGCAACTTCTGCATCAGAAAGCTTGCAGCTCTTCATTGTATTGTGTATAACTTCACTCAACTCGTTATTCATCTCATTCTCATGAAGTGCTTTTATCAGGGCAGTGACAGTTACAGTATGAGGAACTAGGCCAGCCAGCATCATTTCTTTGTAAAGATTAAATGCCTTTTGTATGTTCCCACCTTTACAATGCCCATGTATGATTACATTATAAACTGCTTCACTAGGCCTATGGTTCCTCTGAAGCATTGAATCTAGCACCCGATCTGCTTCCTTCATCAAACCCTTCATACAAAATCCCTTGAGAAGAGCTAATGCACTTTTAAAGTCAACATTAGTGCAAGTCTCTATAAGGGTATTGTAGGTAACATCGCCCGGAACAGACTCATTATAAAACAACTTGAGCAAAAGCCTCTTCGCTTCTCTAGTCCGAGCTTGTTTATTGAGTCCATTGATGAGAACACTATAAGTAACCACATCTGGAAGAAAACCTTTTTTTATCATTTCGTCGTGCAAATCAAAAGCAGTTTTAATATTTCCATCTGCACAATGCGCGTCTATGAGGGTAGTGTAAGTAAACTCGTCAGGAACCAGGCCCATCCGAGACATCTGTTGAAATAGTTCGCAAGCTTCAGTCAATTTTCTTTGTTCACAGAACCCCAGAATGAGTGATGTGTAAGTGATTGCATCTGGTTCTATGCCTTTCTCAATCATCTCTTGTTTCAATTCCAAGGCCCTCTCGAGATCTCCATGTTTGCAAAACCCAGATATGATGGTACTGTAACTGACCACATCTGGTGAAATTCCCTTATACCCCATTTGTCGAATTACCCCTAAAGCCTCTTCCATTCTTCCCAGGAAACTGTGTCCATTAATTAGAGCATTATATGTCACTATTGTCGGTGGGAACCCGCTGTGAGTCATCTCGTTCAAGATCTTATACGCCTCTTTCAACAATCCCTGTTGGGAGAAGCCGTCGACCAACGTCGTGTATGTCCTTTGATTTGGACAAAGCCCCCGATCATGCATTTGATCAAAGAACTCCATAGCTCTATTCAAGTTCCTAGCTTTACACATACTATTTATCAAGGAAGTATAAGTGAAAACGTTTGGCGACAACCCGTTCCTCACCATTTCAGCATGCAAAACAAGCGCTTGATGGAAGTTACCATCCTTGCAATAGCCATTTATGAGTGTATTATAGGTGACCTCATCAGGAACAAAACCCACTCTGCTCATCTCGTTCAAAACCTCACTTGTTTCTTTCATTTTCCCTTCTCTGCACAACCCGTTAATGATAACATTATATGATATCACATTAGGTTCCAAACCTTTCAACGACATTGATCGTAACAACTCGTATGCTTCATCCATTCTTCCCGACTTACAATATGCATTGATCAACGTGTTATATGTAACCACGTTAGGCAGACAACCATGCTTCTCCATATCATGAAAAAAGTGCAATGCCATTCCCAAATTACCAGCCCCGCAAAAGCCCCGCATTAGTACATTGAAAGTAAACACGTTCGGCGACACTCCACACTTGATCATGTCACCATACACCTCCTCCACCAATTTAACCGATTGCTTAGACCTAATCATGGCATCTAGGATCGAATTGTACGACAACACGCCCGGCATAAAACCGTGCGATTTAGCAGAATTAACCATTCGCAAAGCCTTATCGGCCATATTGACATGCGAGTAAGACTTGGCGACCAGATCAAACACAGCGGAGCTAGAATTGCACTGATTGTACGATTCCTTGAGGTACGTGAAAACCAAATTACCAGTCTCGTCGCCGGTGCCGAGAGCGAGGTCCTCAGCGACCGTCTGGGCCGATTTGTACAGCTTGAAGCGGGTCAAAATGTGAAGAGCGAGGCACTTGCACCGGGGGTCGAAGAAACCGTGGGGCTTAGCCCAGCGGAGTAAGTTGAGGACCGAAGTCTTGTCGTTTTGGCACTTGAGGAGTAGGTACGAAGCAGCTTGAGGAGTGAAAGCGGAGGAGAGAGAGTCGAGGTGAAAAGGGTGGCGTCTGAGAAAGGCGAGGGCTTTCTCCGCGAGGATGGCGTCGGACGACGGGGGAAGAGAAGGGAGTGGACGGAGAACTTGGGGATTGAGAGTGGGCATCTGTGTTCCGTGAAATTCTTCTTCTTCTTCTTCTTCCTCGAATCAGAGGGTTGTCAAGGGTTTATCAGGGGCCGCGGGAGATTGAAGAAGGCCGCCCCAGAATAAAAGTGAATTACTGTATTTCAGTGCTTGCTTCGTCCACGAAAAGTTAGGGATAACGATCTTAGAAACTTCAAATTTATATATTTATGATAAATTTATCTCAAAATTAATATATTTATAATAAATTTATTTTAAATTAATATATCTATAACAAATTTACCCTTCATTAATTTTTATCTAATTTTACCGTCATATTATTGAGTTTGGTGATTAAGAAGTATACCACTTTAGGGTTTTATTCTTAATTTGTAATAGGTGTGCCAGCTTGGGATTTTTCATAATATTAATCTAATTTAGCAAAAATTAATAGAGAATAAATTTATGAAGGGTGTTTGTCACAGATGTATTAGTTTGGAATTTTCCGTTGTCAACAAATTAATTTGAGGTAAATTTATTACGAATGTACCAATTTATAATTTTTTCTTGTCAAAAAAGTAATTATAAGTATATTAATTTTGAGTTCTTTGTGATATTAACCCAAATAAGTTATGAGCAATCCCATTTATTACATCATCGGATAACGAGCGAAACCACAAATTTAAGGTAAGTTTGATACAATTCCATAAACCTGTCACAAATAAATTGAATCCGTTTCGTCTTGCAATGGTCTTTCAATTGCTTTTGATCGCGTTCTACTTAATCCAGTAATCTCTTTTTGTTTGTTTTATGAATTAAATAATTTCACGAAAAAGACGATTTTGCTCAGTATATGATGAGACAAACGTATCCCTTTCATAAATCTTCTTGGCGCTTTTAACGACATTGCCTTTTCATTTTCACTTTTTACTTTTTTTTGGATTATATCTGGAGGAAAAAATGTGTAAAAGTAATATAATTATTTGAAAACCATGTAGAGTTCCTAAATTTTGAAGTATTTAAAGATTAAAAAGTACCATAAAATATCATATCTTAGAAGTAAAATGTCGAAACTAAATCAATAATTGATGTGTTAAGAATCCTACCAAAACGATCACTTTTGTAAAGCCTACATCGTTTCTACATGCATTTTATATTTTCATTCTTTCAACGTTTTAAATGTTAATTTACTAACTATACACTATAGGTGAACACATTTGTGAATATATAATAACAATAACTCACAATACAGTGACGAATAAAAACATCATTGTATGAAAGTAAGCATCGCATCGCGACAACGATAATAAATATTTCTAAAACGATTAATAACTTTATGAGATACGAAGCAACTTTGGATATATTAACAACTAGGTAACCTTCGGAACATATAAATTAATTAGAGTAGGAAACGTGTGGATAATCGAGTTCTTAAAAAACAAGTTCTCCATGCAGTTAATACCATTAAAAAAATAAATACTAATAATTCACATTACTAACCCTTTTTGTAATACAATTGATGGATGTCTCATGTCTATGTATTTCATCGAGAGAAAGAAAACGATTGAAAAGAGAGATCCACAATTCATGGAGTGAGCACGACAGTAGACAAGTTTTACCGAAAAAAGGTTTCTGTCTATAATCTATAAACAACGTCGCCATCTGATATAAAAAAAAAAAAACAAAGAAGTTCAGTGCTGAAAAAAAAGAGAGCAAATTCCATTAAATTCGTTTTAAAACAGATATTTCGTTTTTTATTTGCTGGAAGCGTTAAAATTGAAAATCACTCGCAATGAAATATACTCAGCAAAACAAATTTAACAAAACTGATGCAAGAAAAAGGAAATATTGCGTGACTACCTAATTCCATAAAAAAATATTCCGGCAGGAAAGAGCTCGCGCAGCGACACGTGTCGCGTCGTGAGCTCGACCTCCTCAAACATACTTACTCCGAAGCCGCGAACTGCATCAACCCACCGCCCCCGGTTTCATGAATATCCGAATCGAAGCGGCCTCGAGGGAAGCGATCGAGAACCAGAGGAACAGCTAAAACCCTAGCGAGAGAGAAAATCGCAGAGCTTAGAGGGGAGAGGAAGAGGAAGAGCGGGGGGAAAATCGGATGGAGATGGATCCGGCGCCAGGGCGGGAAGTCCTCGATGGCGATCGGATCGACAAGGGGAGGCCAGATTTACCTCCCGACGACGACGTTTGCCCCATCTGCTTCGGCGACTTCACCATTCCCTGCAAAACCGCCTGTGGCCACTGGTACTGCGGTGAGTTCTTCGCCTTCCGTTTTCCTCTGGATAAAGTTGCAAGCTGAGCTGCTGAAGCAGAACAAGATCGCATGAAATCCACGTCTCTTTCACGAGTAATCTCGTGTCTCGAATGCATTACGTAGCCTCATTTCAAGGCCACAAGGTCAAATTAGCTCATTTTCAAACGAAGGCATGCATATCGATTGGGGCCGTGGCCCTTGCCGAAGTCCCTGTGATGCTTTCTCTGGATAGTACATTGCAAGTGCTCTTTCCAGAATATGGCTTGTGATCACGGTTAATGGCTTCAAGTTTTCATGCTTTTGTGAATGCAGCCAGTTGCATCTTGCAACTCTGGAATTATACCGCCACCTCGGCACCTTGCAAGTGTCCCATGTGCTCTCGCAGCATTTATAGACTGACACCGCAGGAGTCACTTCTTCATCAGCGCGAGGAGGAGACTGTTAAGGTTCTTACGGATGTTCATCGGTATAATCTCCTTTTCATTGGTGGCGCGCGGGGCTTTTTCCAGGTTTGTATGAATCTATGAACCTTCATTTGCATCTAGAATGTGGCAGTATCTTAATCTGAGAAAAGATGATTAGGAGACCCCATTCCCCATTAAGAAAGCAAGGAAGAAGGCTAACAAAAAGCGGAAGCGAAAGAAGGGTGACCTTTCTGAACCATATGTGTTAGCAATTGGTTTTGAAATGTGTCGGTGTATTACCTATACTTGTTTCTTGTTTGGCCACTGCAAACATCTCATGTAGCATTTTCTTTAAGCCTCACTACATATCGAGGCCTTCTGACATTATGGTCCTCCTGCCCTTACAGAAAGTGTATCAGTTGCCATCGTATGTCAAGAGATACCTTCTAGGAATACTGGATCCAGATAGGCCTCATCCCAGTGTTTCTGAAATTCGCCTTATAGCAGTAAGTCATCCTTCATTTTAAGCCCATCTTTCCAGTCTTGATTTTATACCCATTTCTGCCACTGCATTGGATCGAGGAGTGATGTCCTTGCTGCTGAAATGTGTAGCATAGTTTTGTTGCTGTTGCCTGTGCTTGTCTACCTAAAACTATAATTTTAATGGGGCAACCTTTGGTATACCAATGTGTATATATCCAATATAATCATGACTCGTCATTTTGTATATTGACTTTTGCATACCTTCTCAGTATGCATGGCTTTTCCATTTTGGGGAAGGATGTAGGCGGTCTACTTTAAAAACTGGGAACGTGTTTGTCATGACTTGTCATTTTCCCCCTTGCTCGCATTATCCATGAAATCTATGGTCGTTTCATAGAATCTGGTGAACATATAGAATGCATGAGTAAACTGTCCTGGTGTTGCATCATTTGAATGAGTGGCAATGATGTGGTAGAGAAATGACAAATAGCTTTCTCAGTCTGGAAATGATGAAGATTCCATCTCATAGAGACATGGGTTTTGCTTTCCAATGCACAGACAAGCAGTTGAATGCATATCTTCTTGGTGACGTAATCTATTTATTCAAGGAGGCAAACTATGGATATTTGTTTTGCCCTGACTTCAGGATTCACATAAAGCACCTCTTAAGCCTCTCCATGTGCTCTAGCAGTTGTTGAGTTTGCATAAAGTCTATTGACTTGAAGCCTGTAATCATACTAGATTTCTTCTAGTTGAAGGATATTAGGTTCACCAGTGCAGTCCAAGGTGAGAAAAGTAAAAGGGAAGTGATGCACATATGAGCCCATGTTGCTTTTAACACCACTACGGCTCAGGACTTTGAAGATTAAAGGCAATAAGGATACAATATAGCTATTGAGGGATGTTTATTCACAGTTCGTTCGCGGTGAACAGTAGACTTAATACCAGAACAGCTGAGGGGACTTGGAAGACAAAAGACAATTAGGATAAGATATTGCTAGTGAGGAAGGTTTTATTTACAGTTGGTTAGTGGTGAACAGTAGACTGATCATCGGAAACTGACTAGCTGATGGCCTCATAATGATAGGCCTTTCTGTAGGGCCTAATTTAGATTGACTGGCGTAATTCCGAATTTGTGGAAATTATTATAGAAGATGTGTGTCTGGATGGGCTTTGGGCTAAAAGGGAGTACCACTTGCATAGACAGGGCTGCCCAGATCTTTTTTTCGCTTTTCTTTTAAATGGTTCTATGAGATAGGTTAAAGCTGTGTCCATCGGTCTGTCAGATCTGCTGCTCTTTCAGCTGATGATTGAATCATAATATAGTTATACTAGGAACATGCCAATAGGTAATCTTATAAAGGGACCTTGCTTGTATGTAAATGAACATGCCAAATGGGTGTTCGAAGTCATCACGTTGCATATCAATAAGCAACTGAAGTGGAACTCTTACTCTTCTGGGTGGTTGGATACATTGTATCATTCCAAGTTGTCTGTTAGCCTGTCATCTCGCAGATGCAACTCAATATGTAAATTCCTGGATAGTGTGTTAGATACATTCATGGTATCTAAAGCTGGTGCAGCCATGTTGGCAAATGTTTTTAGTTGTATGAAAATATTCATGAACTGTTTATCAGCTAATTTTTCGGACTGAGCTCTTAGCATTTGGGCTTCTGTCTCATGATTTGCAGATGTTACTAAGTGCTCTGTATATGGCTACACCATTTGACTTCATTCCAACAGGTGAGTTTCTCTCATTAGTCGGAGCCAGAAAATTGCTGCTTGAATGATGAACATCAGTGTCAGGTCATCCTTAACAAGACACAGTAGATAGTTGATATCTTCTCTGGTGGGAGCTAAACTTCTTCGACACCTTTCCTCCTTGATTATTTGATGTTTGCATGCCCTGCATACTTTGATTGCAAACCGTGTCTGGTCATGTTACTTTCACTTGTGATGACTGGTGGGGGATTGTAATACAAATTAACTGGAATGGCTTTTAAAAAAAACAAAAGAAAGAAAAAAGAAAAAAGGTGGATGAAGTGCATAGGCTTTGCTGACAAACCCTGCTCTTATTAGCAAAAATCCTTGTGTGACCCATCTTTCTCATAGTTTTAGTTGTACCTGGACACTGGGTGAACTTGCTATATTGGGCTCTCAAAAAATGGTAGAAGATGTATGTTAATTTTTCTTGGGTTCTATTTTATCATAAGAATTTTTCGAATTAAGAAATCAGCTGAACCTTGAAACTACAAAGAGAAGGGCAAATAAAAAAGGAGGTGTAGTCTGTGGTGCGCTTCACTTTTTTCTCATGTACGGAGCAGACAACACTGCAACTGCGTCATTGGTAGCCTGTTCTTTTTCCTTCTTCATGTGAATGCCAAACTGTATTGGAGGTTGCTACAGCTGTTCTCTTCTAAGAAGATTTGCTATCTGATAACAGTCCATTGCCTCTGTTGTACAGGTAGATTGGGTATTGTGAGAGTCTTTGACTACACTGCCGTTCTACTGTTTATGATCCTTCGTCTAGTTGGTTTTTGTCAGAGACGACGGCTTGCCCGGCGTGTGAGGGAGTTGGGTGACACCCAACTCAGACATGAGTAAACCACGACTGTTTTGCAGGTGGATTCTGCAGCTTCTTGGTAACCTGTACATGTAGTAAGAGTTGACACGAGTGTGGAATCACTGGGATGGGGTTGATATTCCATGCTTTGTATATAAAGATCATTACAGCGGATTTACAACTTTACTTTCATCGTGAATCATTCTGTTGGTGCAAATTTTTAGATGTGATTCTAAAAGAGAATGTTGCGCAAGTGGGTGTATTCAGCGAGAATGGAAACTGGCGTCTCATGTAAGTTGGTGCCTAATGTGGATGCTTCTACTTCACCTCTTTCCGGGGTACTTCGTGTAGATGCTGGAGTGAAACGAGGGAGGTCGCCCAAGAAAATCTCGGACATACGCTGGAGTGGATGAAAGGCATCTTGGCTTTGAAACCACCTATTTTCTTGACATTCTGTTACTTAAAATGACGAACGAATTGTAAAATTTCTGACCGGGTCTAAAAGTCTTCCCACAGATTCTGCATATTTCATGCATCCCCCACTTCTTGGTATGAGATTCACTTGACTCTTGTTCCAGGTGACCATGATAGGATCGTGTTCTTGTTCTGTCTACTACAAAGCGGTTGAGGTTATAACAGATCTTTCTCGATCTGTATGTATTTATTCCATGAAAAAGGGTTGGTATCAATTCAATCATAAACCTTTTAATTAGATTAATTTAATCCTTAACCTTTTTACATTATAGTACAAATTCAGTATATCTGGCCAATTTAGATTGGAAATCGCTGACGTTGGCATTTTTAAATATTATTTTAATAAATTTTCGATTTTTTTTTTTTAATTTTAAAAATTCTTTTTTTAAATTTTCCTTCTCCCCTTTCTTTTTTCTTCTTCTTTGGCCTTGGCAGGTGATCGGTGACCGGTCACAGGTGCCAGCAAGGGCAACCCTCACCCAGGCCAAAAGGGTCTAGCCAGAGCTGGCGAGGGCCATGATGCCGTCGTTGCCGCATGTGGCTGATTGCTGGCCATGGCCAAAGAAGAAGAAAGAAAAAAGGGGGGAAGGAAAAAAAAAAAAAGAGAATTTTTAAAAAAATTAATAAATAATTTGAAAATAATTAAGATAATATTAAAAATTGTTCACGTCAGTGTCGGCCAACATCTACATTAACAATTTCTAGTCTAAATTGGCCGGATAGATTGAATTGGTACCAATATAAAAATGTTTAAGATTAAATTGATCTAATTGAAAGGTTTATGACTGAATTTGTATTAATGCAATAAATTTAGGACATTTTGGATACTTTTCCCAGTGAAAAAGTAATATAAGGTACTTCATATGACAACTCATGAATTTAAGATTGTATATCAATTCACGATTTCCATGTGGACATAACAATACTTTGATGTCTATGTCAAATTTAGTGTCTTTTTTCCATGGATACTCGAAATATACGCATATAGAGTAAATAGTTCTTTACGCAAATCAACCTCTTTGTTGTTGTTGATAGAGATATTGGATGTTTAATTTTTTGAGAACTATCTAGATAGAATATGATAAATACAATTTTGTGGAATGTAATTATATGAACTAGGAATCAAAATTCAATCAAGAAAAAGGATAAACGAGTGAGGCTTTTAACTTATAACGTGATGTAAACTCTAACATATACGAACTCTTTTTTCTCTTTTTAATATTGACTCCGACTTTTGTATTTTCAATTTAAATATAATCAGATTTGATCTATTTCTAATATCGACTCTGACTTTTATTTTTTAATTTTTTTATATTAACAAATTTTTACTGCACACATAATTTGATTTTTTCTAATTTGAAATTCTCACAAAATTCAAATATATACATGTATATTCATATAGACACGTAACTTTTTTCATTTACCGTAGCTAAAAGGACCAGGGAGCACCGGAGGTGCGGTCTCGTTCAAACTTCAAATGCCCAATCCTCGAACCGGGAAAACTCGCACAACCACGGTCGCACTGCACAGCTTCAGCGGAGCTTGTGGTGGTCGCAGAGCAACACATCCGCGATTCGCCGCCGGAGCTTCTCGCCGGAGAAAAAACTTTTGGAAAACCCCGACCCCTCTCCCTCACTGTAGTGAAAACAAGATCCGATCTCCAAATCAGGTGCCCGATCGAAGAACAACTCCGGGAATAGTCACTCGAGGAAGCTCAAGATTAGGGCAAAATGGAACCGTCGGGGGGCGTTCGCAATATCTCGCAGGAGGCGTTCGATGATCTGGTGAGGGAGAACATGGAGGAACTCGGAATGGATCCCACGGAGGCCGTCCAAGACGCCATCGAAACCCTTTCTCTTCAAGGCGTCGATCTCTCTGGTCTCGATCTCTCAATCCCTCTGTTTGACGATCGATCCTCTATTTGTGATTTTTTTTCTACATCAGGACGTTATCCTGTTTGGTTCTCGCGCTAGAACAGTGACGCTGGTAGTCGGTTGACGCATTTAAGGATGATTCTCAGTTGAGGCGTTTAGTCTCCTCGTTCTGTGTATTGTAAGAAAACTGTACGCTGGTTGTGGATTCTGTCATCGAAGAATGTCCAGGGAAATCCTTGTTCGATGTGTAAAATCTATCTTGTTCTAGCACTGGTAGTAATGCTCATCTTGAGTTCTGATTGCTGATGCGTTGAAGTATGTGCACGTCCTTGCATTCTCTTGGTATTCAGACTGGGATAGCGGATCTGGTAGGTTGTTGACATCCTTCTCACTAATTGTCGCCATAACTTAATCTCTCAGGGATTGTGACATGCGCACCAGGAGAGGGCGGTGCCAATGATAATCCAGTGATACAGTGCTTGGATGGGTTGAAGCGCATGGATTCAAATTTTAAGATTCAAATTCATGATAAGGAGGTGCACAGTGAGTTGGTGGCATTATTTGATCAGCTAGGTCAATTGTGTGTTGAAGAATCTGGAAATGCAGCCATTGCAATGAGGAATGGTGGAGTAGAATTGGTCTGTTCCTTCTGTTCTAAGATCCCAATTGAGTGCGACCATGTTCTCCTTTCATGTCTGAAGGCATTAACACCAATGCTTTACGGTACAAGTGCTTAATCATTTGTCGTTCTTATATATGCTTAGTTCTAGCAAGTAGACCTTTATGATGCAGTTCGTTGTAATTTCTTATAATATGATTTCTAGCTGGCCTAGCTTGATGCACTTTGCATTCACAATCATACCCTTCAATCAATCGTCTCTTCTGGTTCTGGCTCATTCAGGAAATGATCGCGTAGGTGGCTCAATGGCAGCTGCATTAGTGGATATCCTCTTCTCTCTCTCTCTCTCTCTCTCGCCTAATTGTCAAAATTACACCCCTAGCTCCTACTTAGCTTCTTAAGCTTTTAGGCGCATGCAGATGATAATCCTTTCCTAGGAAATAATCCAGACAGCAAGAAATTGTCAAACCGTGCCATGATCATTATGCTCCAACTTTTACATCTGTGGTAGCAAAAACCTAGCCATCATAGTCCCTGATTGGTCTACATTAGTAAATATTGGAAAAAATTAATTAATCGTCTTGAGACTATTGGTTTCCAAAGTCAACTTTGATGATCTGAAATCGATAAATTTTGCTATTGGAGCATTTCTCTTCAGCAAAGCTTCTCTCACAGCATTTTCTTGGCCTAAGAAGGCTCTGTTGTTACCATTCAGGGGCACTCAGACAAAATGCTGTTCTCTCGTAAAGTTAGGCTTGCTTGCGAATTGAATACTTTGGCTCATGTATGGTTTCTGTGAGCTTGGTTGATTGCTTTACACTTTCTTTTCTTTGACTTATGAAACAATGACTAAATTTTCTTCATTATTAGGTATCTAGAGAGAGAAAACATCCAAAGCACCTTGAATTTTTTAGGGCTATGAAATGTAGGACCTTAACGAGAGAATAGAATAATTTGAGCAAGAAGAGATAAGACTTAAAAATTAAAATTTTCTATACTCCAATGGAAAGGGCATCTATGAGTCACGGCCTTCATGTATTTCCAGTTTGGGAGGTTTACTTGTACAGCCTTGGTCCATGGGGTATTGCATAATTGACATGTCCCACTAACTTAGCCTTTCATTGGTTGAATTGCTTCATAATACGTGGTGGCATGAGCAATTGCAACTTGTACATAGCAGAACAAATGAAGTTATCTGGATCAAATGGGCGTTTCAAATCTGAAATTAGATGCGAGGGCACGAAACTTGCATACTTTTTTTCTCTCCAAGAAAATGCTGTCAATTTATCTGCTTTTTCCCATTGTTGCCATTGTTACATTACAGAGTCATCACAGGTCTTTTTCTTATCTAACATGGTAGGGTTCCTTACAGATATGCAGAGCACAGAAACATTTAAAAAGAGTGATGGACCAAGAATCATTGTGGGTATTCTCGAAATCAGCAAAAATTTTGAGATCCTGGTTAGTGGTTTTGCCGCCGTTGCTGTAGCTGCCACTGAGAATGAGATCCTCAAGGAATCCTTCATGGAACTGAAAATTGATGAGCTTATTATGCAAATACTAAGCAGGCAGAGAGAAGTCTGCATTCAAAGCGTATATGACGCCATACGTGCTTTATTAACAGCGGATGATAATCGTGTTGTGGCTTCTCAAGTGAGTGAAAAATTAGTTTATCTTCTTTGTCTTTTCTTTTTTTCCCTTTTAATTTTGTTCATATCTTTAGGTTGGACGTAAAATGGGAAATCTAGTGTATTGTAGAACTGCTAGGAAACTGGTAGCTTACCCGTCATGGAGTCTGTTTTTCATCTGTTGATAATATGGATTCTTTTGTCAGTCTGATGATTCTGTAGCTTATGTTGATGCCGGTTGGTTGTCCCCAGTGTTGCATTTTCCGAGGTTATCCATGTAAATAGCCTTTGGTAAGTAATAAATTCGTAGCCTTCTTCAAAATGTACAAAACTCAGTAGGCAATAATGCTTGGTAAGCTATGTATAATCTTAATTCAAATTGGTGATAGCTAAGCTGAAACTACCATAAGTATTTGTAGAATAGTCTTTTTGATGCAACAAAATGCAGGTGTATGGTTATGCTCGGAAATTTGCAAAAGCTGGAATCGCAGGAGCCCTGGTAGACTCACTCCATGAAGGGATTACCTCACCCAGTCTAGTTTCAGCATGCATTGCCTTGAAGTCTATTGCTGTCAATGTATGTATCCTGTGCTTGATGAATCTACTTAGTTACTAGCTTTGATATATGACACATAGGGGGGCTTAATCTACAATATAAATAATGCTTGATGAATCTACTTAGTTACTAGCTTTGATATATGACACATAGGGGGGCTTAATCTACAATATAAATAATGCTTTCATAAATTTTGTTTGTTTCCATACTGCAGCTAAATTCTGAGGCTTAAGAATTTAGTATTTGATAGGATCTCTTTTAAGCGAAAGACTGGTTTTCCAACTCGGGATTATTTTGGCTGTCTGAATGGTGAAGGTTGGTGAAAATTGCAGGATGAAATTTGTAAATATATTGCAGAAAATGGTGGCATTGATGCACTTCTCCGTTGCATTGATGACAGTGGAGAGCAAGGCAACAAATCTATAGCCAGAGTCTCCTGCTCTCTGTTGTCTAAGGTATGTAGTGCATCAATTCTTTTGAGGATTTGGATTTCATTTTATCGATTCCCATGGTGGTGGTGAAGTGTTTTACTATCTACACAGTATGAGTAGTACAGCACACATATGTGAAAGGTTCCCAATTAATTTTTTTCAATATTTTTCTGGATGTTTTAGTTACCTAATAATATTCAGAGACAATCTTTTTGGCTTTTTCGACCATCTCATGCTCTATTTCTCTTTCTGTATGTCATTATAATTGGCACTCCCATGTGTAAATAGGAAGGCTATAAATAGGTAGTGTTTGGATGCGTCAACATTCCCTGTGCTTTTTCTGTACATGTTAGCCTCAAGTTTTGTTTATATAGAGTTTCCTGCTCTTAATTCTTGTCATGTAAATTTCTGGCTTGGGGATCATTTCAAGTTGCAAGAGGTTTTTAGAGTAACCAGAACTGGAAAACTGTAACCCGAGAAGTGGCATAACAAAATGGAACCAAACAATCTGCTTCAGGTACTATGGAGGACCTCAGCTTTTTCTGCATCCATCATTAGGGTTCTTAAGAGTATCGTTTGAATGTTGTCGAGGCTCAGACAAACTTTTCAACTGCACCCTTAGACTGGAGAAACTTTTCAACAGCGCTCGTGACTTTCTTAACTTGGACTAATAGAAACCAGATCGAATGCCTTCAAGTCTCCTATTAGACGAATATGTTGAGTACTATTATGTACTGGGCGCCTGTTGAAGGTTCTAAATTTAATTGTTCCATTAGTTGGCAGGAAGTGATGCAAACAAGAATGCCATCATTGAGAAGGGTGGATTTGATAGGCTCATCAGACTGTCTTCCCGATTTTCTGAGGATCCTTCAGTTCTGCAAGAGGCAAGAAACTGTGAACCATTGTCTTTACAATTACCACGGCTGTTCTGATAACTTCATCTATTCCTTGTGCTGGTGGGACTTGATATCAGTAACATTTAAGATACTTTATATAAGAGCTTTAAGTTTAAGAATTGGCTTCATTTATACAGTAAATGCAGATGACAAAAGTTTCACCCCTTTTAAATTGCACTATCCTGTCATTTCAGTATCATAGAATATCTTCTAACATGATCCTCTTAATGGTGATTTAGGTTATGTCTATAATTTCAGTGCTCTGCTTGAGATCTTCCGATAATGCAGCCGGTGCTATTGAAGCAGGAGCTGGAGATCTTGCTATGCAGTCCATGCAAAAGTTTCCTTTAGCACAACAATTGCAAAGGAGCTCCTGTCTCATGATCCGGAACCTTGTTGTTAGAAATGCGGAGAACAGGTAAGTCTCATAAAGTGTACTAGTTATGAAAAGAAAATGTATATTTTTCTGTGTAGAGTGAGGGAATTACATACAAGAACAATAATAATCTACATTATGACTTGTCAGATATTATTCGTGTCATGTATGAAGTTATATTGAGGTTAACTTTGGTCTTGAACAGGACTCTCTTGCTTAATAATGGTATCGAGAAGTACATAAGAAAAGCAAAGCAAAACCATGAAAGTTGTAGGGATGCTGCTACAGACGCACTCAGAGATTTGGGGCTTGATGACTACAACTTGTAGCCCTTACACTGGTAATAGATTTTCAAATTTGCATCGCTTTTGAAAATCTTGATCACTACGGCACTTTCATCTTGTTGATCTTGAGAGGACCTGTTCCTAAAGTTTTGGTCAACTAGAGAGACATTTCGTTCATCTTATTGTTTCTCGAATATAGTGTTAAAGGCAAAGTCCATCTTAAAACCCCGTTGAAGATCTCCAAATATGAAGAGCTCTGGGCAGTACAAGCTTTTGGAACAGAATAATTCTGGAAGCTGTCCGACAAAGGGGGCATCTACACTGGGAATGCGCCACTACAAATTTCTCTCCTGTAATGTCTCCGTGATGATTCCCTCGGCTATATTTTCTTTCTTTGATATCAACCCTTTGTTTATGCTTTGAAGGATTTTCTTTCAATCTGTTGTAATTTCCTAATTTAGAGGAATCTACAGGCGTGTGAATAGCTTAAGTAATCTTAGAAGAATTTACATGTCAATAGTGTAGTCATCGTTCCTCGAGTGCTCTAACTATGCTGTGGCGTCAATGATTTCTGTCATGCACTTGGGCTTGATCAGTCTAGTGGCCTAAAATCATTTGTGTGGGCTCAATCATTTATGTGCTATGCGACAGTTGGGGCCCAGATCAGCCTTATGTACAGCCCAATAAAACCCAAAACGGGAACCAAATGGGGCTGGGGCCCAACTTCAGACAAAAGGCGCCTAAGAGGCCCATTTGAGGACCAAACATCTCAATGAGGCCTACATTAGAGGCCAACTAAGGACTCAATATAGGCCCACTTTCGGGCCAAAGCCCATTAAGGCCCAAAGCAGGGCCCCATGACTCAACGGACCCATATAGACCCACGGGGGACCGCCAAAAAACGGCCCATGATGGACCCTACAAAGCCCATTTTATGGCCCAAGGTCAAGCCCAATAAGGCCCAACAATTCATTAGAGCCCAACAATGGACCCAATAAGGCCCACGTTTGGCCTAAGCATGGGCTCTAGTAGAATCAAAATTAGGGACCACTAAGGCCCACTTAAGGTACAGCGGTGGGCCAGATAAAGCCCTCAGTGGGCCCAACTTGAAGGCCAATTAGGCCCAAAAGGGTACCCACACAAGAGCCCAACTACAGTTAAGGCCCGCGTTGCGCCAAAGACTCGGCCCGATAAGGTCCAAATCCAAACCCAATTAAGCCCAAAAATGACAGACGAGAGCCCTCACATTGAATCCAATAAAAGCCCACAACGGTTCCAAAACTGGACCTAATCTAGTAAAAATCACACGCACAATAAAGCCCAACAAACGGCAAAGTATGAGCCCAAGCATGGGCCTCGGCCCAAGTTGATGGCCCAATTTTAAAATCCAATAGGGCCCAATAAAGGTCAACATTAGAGCTCAAAGCCGGACCTAATAAAGCCCAAGAAAGGCACAAACCTGGGCTCTGTACGGCCCAATTTGAACCCACAGTGGCGCCCAACTTCTACCTCACATAAGGCCCTAACTGGGGTCCAACTCCCCAACGGAGATTCCAGTAAAGGCCCACGAGCCCATATCGGGGCCCAACTTCAAACCCAATAAGATAATATTGCAACATTAGTTGGGCGGACCGGATCCGGGCCATAGGTTATGCTCACTTGGGTCCAAATCCGAGAGTTGGGCCCAAGATTCTTCTTACTCTGGCCCGAGACCTTTCTGGGCCAATTTTGGGCCGTAGACCCACACAGCCTTCACCTACTAAGGGTCGAAGCGACGCCTAAAGTTGGGCCCATAGAAGCCCAATGGCTTGGGCAGTAAAGAAGCGTAAATTCAGCGCAGAACAGCCCACAAGGCTCGGACCGGACCGATTAAAATATGGACCGACTTAACTCAACGTAGGAATCAATTTATGGGGCCAGATCCGGTGGATGGACCGAAAAGACGGTGGGGGACCCATATTGAGTTCAGTAAATTGGGCCGACTCCCCTTCTCACGCTGGGGGGCACATTCATGTGGTCGATACCAATGGCTAAGAGTGGCCACCAGGAGAGAGGCGCTGAAACGGACAAGGCCCCCATTAGATTTAACCGAAATGACGAGGAGCAGTAGTTAAAAAGTCAAGTTCCAAAAAAGTCCTGGTCATGCCGATTTGCGCAACAACGACCAGTCATAATTTCCTTGATGATGTTCCCCCGGGTGTAAACAAAATTTCATCCTAATTAATTTCAACTCTCTATTTAACTGCAATTAAAATTGTGATCTGATCCCTGCCTCCAATCTATACAGTTGGTTTGCCAAGAATCTTTGTGCTTTTGTCTGCGATTGTGTAGCACCTGCCAGCCACAGCCAAAAAAACATAAACAAAAAAACAGGGTGGATCTATAAGAATATCAGCATGACTCTCAATAACTGCGTAAATAGCTCAACCACAATCCAAACTTAGGTTTCATGACCTTTTCAGGAAATTAATTTTTCCCAAGTCACGAGAAAATATTGCACGCGGACAGTGCATGTACGTACAACGATGTGAACCCTAAAAATTGCGAAAACACAACCACAGGAACCGACATCACATAGTTACAGAAACAGGATTACTACTCACGTAAAATTAAAACAAGGATTAGGTTCTTCTGGACATTCTCTCATTTCTAACTTGGAACAACAGACGTAAATATAGGTTTTACCTTGTTACAGTGACAGGTATCGCAGCAAAATCAATCTCTCCTCAACAACGTAAACACAAAAGGCCGCCACTACATATAGATATGCCCCCTCAATGGTGAAGGCTGCAGAGAGAACCTTGACATTGCCAGAAAGAAAGAGAAGCTCGCCCATACTACGGAACAGTATAGGACTAGAAGACAGGTAGTAGTGTGTATCCTATGAGCCTGGGACACTTTCTGAATACCTAGCTGATAGCACGAGGCGAAGTAGAGAGAAATTATAATGGAAAGTATTCAGACCTGTCATGAAAACATCTTCCGATATGCCCTCTTCTCCTGTTCGCGCCTCTCAAAAATCTGCCAAAAGAAAAGGGGAAAAGTCCAGTTCAATATGATTCAAAGCTCCTACATATTGACTTTAGCAAACAAGAGCTAACCTTCTTCTTGGCAGCATTAAGCTCTTTCTTGATCCCACCTGGAGAGAGTGACAAAGAGGGGGAAGAGTAAATGGAATGTCAACCAAAAGCTCAACAATGCAATATATCATGATTTCAGTAGTTAACATTTCTTCTTCTGATGTGCCAGCAATTTTCTACCTTTTCAAAATGTCCACCCTATTTCTCCCCACAAGCACCACAAAATGAGACAAAAAGGGGTACTCGTACACATGTAACACTCCTGAAAACCATGTTTGGCTAACAAAATTACCAAACCTAAAATGGGTAACTAAAACAGCTGTCTAACCACCACCGAACAAGATAAAAAAAAACAATGTGATAATACAAGAGACAGACTACCTTGGTTTTCCCTTTTACATAGTCAAATGTTAATCTTTTCAAAAGCTTAGATAAACTGTCAGGCTGTCAGCTAGTTAAATATGGAATTGTATACTTTGGGGCTTGTGGTGAGTTGTAGCCTTCCCACTTGTTGAAGTGGAAGCTAATAGTTACTTATTCAAAAAGACAACATAGAAATTCCATAAGTTGCAGTCCCAAATTTGTCCTTACCATCATTTGGCTCCAACTCCAATGCCTTAGAGAAGCTTTCCGCTGCAGCATCGATATCATTAAGTTCCATATGAGCCTGACAGATCAAAATTGAAATTAGCATGTTAGATTGCAAATGCACCCGTATGTATTCGTCCATGAGAACAGACCACAGGAGAAAAATTGGCACATTTAGGAAGGTGCTATTTCAAATATCCAAAGTGCACAAAAAGCTTAGAAAAATTCATGGTCAGAAAATGTCAGAGACACTGCATCAAACCAGCTAGCACACAGAAGATACCCGTGAAGCGTGAAGCAGAATTGTGACGATCAATAACTTCTCAGACACAAATGACCCAAATATTTGCCAGAACCACACCACCAACCTGTCCCTGTCGAAAATAAGCTTTTGCATTGTTCTCTCCATCACGCACTGCAAATTCTGCATCTAACAATGCTCCCTTAAGATCACGTTGTTTCAATTTACAAGCCTGTTAGCAATATATCAAGCAACTATTATCAGACCATACTTTTAGGGCCACATTTAAAAGAAGATCAAGCAGAAGCGCGCACGAAATTCAACCAGCAGCATTCGTGTCCTGATAAACTCTGGGTAGAAAGAAACTACTCACAGAGACACCGAAATAGCATCTCTAAAATACTTGGATGCTTCTTTAAAGCAAAACCAAAGTGGGATGCATAGACTGGTAGATGGTCATACAAAAACGTTTGTGAGAAAGAAACAACACATTCATTTACATGCACACAAAATCAATTGGATCCAATAGATCAAATTCAACGATTGTACTCTCCAAATGGGATCAGAATGCTTTGATAGAAATCATCAAGATGATTCATATAGAAATTGCATAACAGAATTAAATTTTCACGGTAGATACAACAATATAGCAAAATTAATTCAGCAGATAAATTTTGGAAAGCACTATTCTCTTCAATATCCTGTACCCTTTGAACACAAATAATATTTGCATCTCAAACATCATTGATTAAAAAACCTGTGATTATCATTAACTTCCTCGTTTATTTTAGCAAAAAACTAGTATAGGGCGATGACCTCGTAGATCAACAGTTAAAAAATATAGAAACAAGAAATTCGCAACTTACAGAACTATTGGTGAATATCTGTGACTTTGTTTTCCTCAAAGATGAACTCTCATCTGCAAGATGCCCGAAAACTCGATCACTTCAGGATAGCATGGACTAAATCAAACAATATACTATCAAGCAAGAAGACAAGAAGACATTAACCTTCGTCAATCCCTTCCTTCTCCCAGCAGATATCCAGATAGCGCAGGGCCTTTCGATACTTTCTGAGTGCCATTTTGAAATCTTGTTTCTGCTCATATTAGATAAGCTCTCAAAATTAGAAGAGATGAAAAAAGGACAAAAAACAAAGTATCAGAGACTATAATCAAGCAACACAAGAAAACAGATGTTAAGATCTCCTCGCTCATGGAGATATAAACTAAAGACAAGCCTTCCACCACTCACCGACCAACAAATGAGTATTTAGAACACTTCACCTTCTAGAGCAAATATGGACCTTTAATTGTGAATCTGACAACAGTTTAGCTGCATCTATTACCTTATAATTTTCATTCCCGAATGCCTTGATAGAATCTACAGCATCCATCCACCAAGTAAGTTCAGCAGGACTCTCATCAAGATCAGCGGGCCAGTCAGGATAAGTATCGCCATCCTTAAAAAAATTTCTAATGCCATCATCTGCTCCAGCAGGAATTTCTCCACAGTCAGCAACTCTAACATCAACAGTAGGACAGTCGCCAGCATCAGTGGTAACATGCTCGGCCGATCGGACCACTCCCATTCCTTTGACTACCCTCCCAAACACAACATGCTTTCCGTCCAGATGGGAAGTGCGAGTTGTTGTGATGAAGAACTGGGAGCCATTTGTGTTTGGGCCAGAGTTTGCCATGGATAGCATTCCCTTCCTTTCATGTTTCAGCTCAAAATTTTCATCCTCAAATTTCAGGCCATAGATAGATTCCCCCCCAGTACCATCTCCAGCAGAGATATCTCCACCTTGTACCATGAATCCTTTAATCACACGATGAAAGCGAACCCCCTGCAATAAATCCAGAAGAAGCATTGGAAACGGACTATAATCTCTTCATTTAACCTTCCAGACGAGAAGAATTATTTAGTCACTTTGTTAATAGTAGGGCAGGAGTGCTTCATTGAACATTGGAAAATATGAAGTCAAGTTAGGGAGTCATGAAAAAGATCTACCCTAACAACAGAGAACTTACAGAAATGTTCGATGTTGTCGAGGTTCAACCAATGTATTATGAACCAGGATTTATGAAAAGATCAAGGATGTTCTCTAATCCCATGATACGCAGAAATTAACCAAAATTACTCATAAGTAAGTGGAAGGCAACAACAACTCTATTATCATGATATCTCAGCTTCTCTTTCCCACAAAAGAGCAAAGTTACAAGCTGTTAGTCCTTGTCGGAGGCAGGAGAGTACTCGCGCAATGAAAGGCGAAGTTTTTACATCTACTCAATCTTTCTGGACCAAATTACGCATACATTATGCGCTCTCTCCGCACATCAGCAATGACCGATCATCAAACCAATCAGAGACACTACAATATAAAGACAATCACTCGCCCCTGTCGCACAATATGAAAACAATCGCTCACAGCCAAAACCAGAAACGCTCCTCGAATCCACAACGCCGTTCCATATTTATCAAGAAGCGAGAACCAGCTCCGTTCACATCGAAACAACAAGGGACCCGCATTCCACGTGCAAACGCTCGCAAGCACCGACGACATGCCTGGAACGAATAAGGGAAGAAGGCGATTCACCTTGTAGTGGAGGGGAACGCCGGTGTGAGGACCAATGCCCTTCTCTCCGGTACAGAGAGCTCTGAAGTTCTCGGCGGTCTTCGGGGCGACGTCGGTGTAGAGCTCGGCGACGATCCTGCCTTCGAGCTCCCCTCCGATGCTAATGTCCATGAAGCACCTCGGCTTCGCCATCTCCGGCTCTCTAGACTCGTCGTCTTCTTCTCGGTGGGAACGGAACCAAAAAAAAAAAAACCCTAGCGAAGGGCAGCAACTGTTCCCTTATTTATATCCAATAGAGCAACTCAGGAAAATCGCTGGACAATGTCAGTCCCCCCCTCCCTCTTTCTCTCTCTGCTCTGCAAAATATTTAAATGCGTCTCTCTCTCTCTCTCTCTCGCTCTCTCTGCCTCGGCGCGTGAGCTGGGCGCTCGCAAAAAGGAATATGCAATGGCTCTTATCACCTCTGTCTCTCTCTCTCTCTCTTCCCTAATTTGTCTGCTTGCGTCGACGTTCGATCTCGCGACGCGTCTAGAACATTCTCCTTCGGAGGAGGTGGAGAGACTGTACTGCTTCCTGTTCAAACCCCTCGACCATCCCTTTGCTCCGGCGACGGGAAAAGAGACGATCGACGATCAAATACGGCGTGCGAAGGCCATCGTTTTCATCACCAGTTTAGGGTTTTCGCATGCATCACAGAGAAATCGCGGAGGAAAGACGTACGAAGTCGCTTGCGCGATTCAAAATAGACGCACCTACGGACGTCACCTTTTTTTTTTTTTAAAGTCCTATTTTCTCTTACTTTTGCTCAGCAACCCACCTTTTGCATAGACCCAAAATCGAACCCAATACCTATGATATTAACATCCCTACCTCAATTCATTTACTAGCAGAGCCGCATGTCTATTGGCACATACATCACTTGTTGTGGGAGTTTTCATGCTACTTAGGCCGGCTATTCCCAATATCTTGCTCGGCACTTCTCTTTCCAATTTTCAAATCACTTTTTTTGCCTTCTTTACTATGATTGTCGAATCGATGAAATACACGGATTAGGTGTCTGTTCAGCGATTAGCAAAGCCGACTCCCAGTCTGCCCTTGGTACGATAGACCTAAGTTATGGATCTTGCATGCATATGTAGATATGTTCGCGCGCACATATTCTCAAGGCCGTCGACTACGCGTATAGATACCGTCGGTCAAATTGGGCACTATAAGAGAAGACAGGAAGAAAAAAGGGACAACGACATAGGACAACCAGGGTACATGGAGGGAGGGATAACGATGTTTCCCTCCACCCTTGTTATTATATGTTTTTCTTGATCGAAGGCTTCGCGATGATGACTAGACGGAGTAATTAAAAAGAGGGGGCGTGCTTGTTGTCTTGGGGGGGTACTAATTGAGTACGCGCAAAGATGACTTGTCTCAACGCTATTATTGGCACAGGCTCGACGCTTTTACTTCCGTATCGGGGCTCTTCCATGGTTTGTGAGTGGAGGTAGTAGGGCCAATGCAATGCAAGTTTCGTGCAGCTGATCGAGAGGCTCTTTTGAAAAATTATGCACGAGATTAGGTGAGCTCACGACCACAATGTCGTTTCGAAAGTGGCTGCCCCCTGCCCATGACAGGATTGAGCACCTCTACTTTTTGCTCTTTTAATACAGCCGATGACCGTGAGCTCCAGGAAAAAGGTTCGATGACTTGGAGTTCTGGAAATTTTCGCTCTTCATTCTTTGGTAGGGAAGCGAGTACCTAATTAGTTTTGCTTTAAAGCCCTTCTTTTTTTCTTTTTTCTTTCGATATTGCTGTCAAGTGTCGTTCTAAACAAATTTTCAAGTTTCGAGATGTATGCGTTGGCTTTGTGGCGTCGAGTTGAAAGAACATCCAATCGCAGCATCCAAAACGGTTCGCAGAGAAACAAACTTATTAGTTAAGATAACTCTTGTTTTGATTTGTGGCGCCATCGCCAGCCTTTCTAAAAGTTTAAGCGGTTAAATGAATATGTGATTTAATATTTAAATATTCTAACGATCTTAACAAGGACCAATTGGAAGTGCTGAGAAAGAAGAATGAGGGAACTCGATAAGATACACGGACAAGAGATGAGCACCGGCGAACTCAATGCATTTTCGGAGATTGTCGAGATTAGTTCACAGACTTAGGAGAGAAAGGTGGACGAAGCGCACATCGGAACTTTATCTGATGTGAGGATTCTAAAGCTCTAACGTCAATGTGGGTCTTCTCTTCCTGAATTCATTCTTCACTTTGGGATTGGAGAGAGTTGGTGCTACAGAAGCCTTTATGTTCCGGTACCAGGTACTACAATTCCAAAGGCCCATCTAAGAAAAGGCGAGACAGCATCACACGAAAAGGCTTTCTGGACCCAACACTATACGATCGGGCCCACGAAGGGCTTTCGAAAGTACACGGCTCGTTCTGCTTTTCTGCTTTTGGTTGGGTTGAGGATGGAACCGACCCAACCGGTCAAAGGAGCTAATTGAGAGGGACTGAGGGTCTGTTTGGTTCATCATTTAGAAAGGACTTTGAGGTTTACAAGGGTTTTGGTCAAATGCAATTGTGTTTGGTTCATTTTTTTGAATGACTTTAAGGATATACAATTGCATCTCCAAAGCTCTCCAAAGCCATTTAGGAGAATGTAGCCCAAGAGATCCATTGGGAAGTTGCATTTTCGAAATGTAATTGGCCTGGTTTAATGAAAATGTCAAAACTTCCCATTTTACCTTCATTTATCTATTGTCCTTCCTTTTTTTCCCTTTATAAAAGTCCCATTCGTTTTTTACAAACCTAACTTATAATAGATTCTCCCAAAACAGTACTTCTCTTCTTCCTTTACCCATTTTCAGAATTCCTTCACGTCGCTCACCTTCTTTTTGCCTAGAGAATCGCCTTGACGCCGTGTGCTCGCCCGCGCACACCTGCGCTCAACCTCACGCCCGCGCTTGCCCGTGCTCGCCCGTGCACACCTGCGCTCACCCTCGCGCTCTTGAGCTCTCTTCCCTCACGCCGCGCTCGCCTCTCTTCCCAAGTGAGATTTCTTCATTCGTGTTAAGCTATATTGGCAATCTTCTTTCGTGATTTGACAATATCACTTCGATTTGTGGTTTTTATGCTTCTTTCGTGTGCTGATTCGTGTTTTGTTGTTTTTTTTTTTGGATCGATTCTTTTGTTTGTCTATGTGTTTGCTTAACGATTTAGCGGGTGGAGTAAAAGAGACTAAAAATGGTACTTAGCATGGACAACGATTATTCAGGAGCAGATGTACTTTTAACACCCACTTCGTAATACCAATACAAGATGAGCTTGAACCAAATCTGATGTTTTGACCAGCAAAGTCTCTGTCAATAGAAGATGACCTCTTGTGGCTCTTGAAAACTTTGGTCAACTGGTGCTCACTGCCTAGGATTTTTTTTTACAAAAGTTTGATGATTTTGATTGAATATGCTGTTCTTTTTGGTTTTTGAAACTGGGGGCTCTACCATGAGAAATGCTGAAGAAAGTTTTGGGTTCCAGTCCACACCTCTCTCACCGGTACTGTTGAGCTGCACGTCTAGTGGCATCAATTTACAAGGTATCTGAATGTATTGATTGGCATATTTTTATTTTCATGTTTTGTCTGGATCATGAGGGCACCTAACATGATCCTTATAGCATTACAACGAGTGCACTAATTTACTGCAGTCTTGACATTGTTCTGATCTTATTGACCGCATCACAAAAGGAAGTAATGTTAGAAATGCCTTTTTTCGGTTGGTATGGAAGCTACTCTTCAATTTGTGTCATCTGCAAAGCAGAATATGTTCATTTCAGATTTTCAAGAGAAAGCATGATTTTTTCTTTTATATTTCTTATGATAATAGTTTGCAACAGAGAATATCAGGATAAGAATTTACCTGAATATACATATTTATTGTCCTAGGCGCAATAGATAGTGGTTAAGCATGACAATCCATGAGGATGGTTTAAGTTATCTCGGTTGGTGAGTATTTCAGTTTGTTGGTTTCCTCACATGGTTTCCTTGCAATTGTTGGTTCGTCTTATTGTTCTATCATTGATTAGTTTGTTGGTTTCACGTCTCTTTTTTAACATGGAATTTATCTATGTTTGTGCTGGTTGGGAAGGACAAGCTCATGATACCCATGTCTTCCATGAAGCCATTGCAAGACGTGATGCACAATTTCTCCATCCTCCTCCAGGTTTGTTAATGGTTTATATACATCCATACGTATCTACGTGGCATATGTTAATTAAATTTACATTATATTTGTGTAGGAAAATATTATTTAGTAGATGCTGGATATCCAAATTCCACGGGTTATTTGAGGCCATATAGAGAAGTTAGATATCATTTGCCAAATTTTCGACAAGGTCCTACACCTACGAGTTATCGAGAAGTGTTCAACCGTGCTCATTCTTCGTTACGCTCAGAAATTGAGCGAGCCTTTGATGTATTAAAAATGAAGTGGAAGATTCTAACTAATATGACAAGTTATCCGTATGAAAAGCAAGTGCACATTGTCATAGCTACAATGGTTTTGCACAATTATATACGAAGAAATGCTGTGATTGATGCAGATTTTGAAACGGCGGATTTGGATCCCAAATATGGATATTCAGTTGACCATGATGCTGCAAATGAGGGGGCTAGTGCTGCAAATGATAATGTGTCTTCTAACATGGCACGCTTACGTGATGAAATAGTCACGGGTTTAATAAATAGTTAATGAAATTTTGTAATATTTAATGATGACTTATTTCTTTCCTTGCGACATATGTGATCATGGTTATTATAATGAAATTAATCTCTTGCCATTTTTTTTTCATCTCTCGCCAATTGAGAAGATCTACTTTTTTGTGATTTTCTTTTTTATAATTTTGTCAATATGTCTATTTTACATTACTCTCAATGCGAAAATATAAAATTAACCGTCATCGTTTTTTTTTTTTTCAATTTTAAACAAATTAAAGTTAAAAAAATTAAATTGACACCTCAAAGGACTTTGCAAATGTATATTTACCAAACAGCATTTTCTCCAAAGTTGCATCCCTAAGCACTTTTCAATTATTGTTTACCAAACGATATTTGCATTTCACTAAACTCCTTTAGGCTAAGGCCTTTGCATTGCTTCAAAGATTTTCCCCAAAAGCTGAACCAAACGGGCCCTGACTGACACCTGAGGAGTAACATATGAACTGTGCCCTAGGGTGCGATGGCTGGGACAAGAGAAGCTGACTCCATCACACGGACTTTCCTCCTTCAACAATTAATCCAATCCTTTTGTCCTTCCAAACTCGGGTGCCCTGAACCCGGCCTAGGAAAGCGAATACTCGCGAGCCCGTTCGTTCTCCTGCAACCGATCAATCGGTGTTTTGAATTGGAAGCGACTTCTCGGGTTCCGCAATAACTTAGACGGAGCGAGTACCATTAGAAATGATTACGTTTTCGAGTCTCTACCGTGACTAGCTTGGGCGGTGCACCACACGCAAATCCAACTCGAAAGGCCATGTGATGTGGCCGCATCCTACAAAACACGGTAGACGTAGCCAATGGCCACGACTTCTATCTTCCTTCCATTGAGGCCGAAAAGGTGAGACAGATTTTCAAGTGAATGGCCACCCACTTCGCTTCCCTTTTCGCTTTTCCTTTTCCCAGCCTTTCCCTTTTGGCGGTACAATCTCTTCGTCCCCCTGATTTAATGGTCTTTTTTATATTTCGCTCGAGAAATAGTAGCTCTTTTTCTATAATTCAAAATGTGTACGAACCTATATATATTCACGAATATATACTCGCGTTCAGCGCGAAAAGTAAACCGCGTAGCTGGTCAAATTTTCTATTCGAAAAGCTATGCTTTGCATAATTTTAAAAAGAGCTTAGAAAAAGAAAGGAAAAAGAGGACTGAACGCACTTCTTCCGAACAACAATTTGCACGGGCTATCATTGCCCATCTATTATTTAAAGGCACGGAGAATCTAGAACCCAAATATGGGAGTCAAGCTATAACTCCACCACTGTCTTTTATGCTAGAGTTAGAAAAGTTTTACAATGCCATGTGCAACTCAACGCAGATGGTCAGAATCCGCAGAGAGTCAAAGAAGAAGCGAAGAATAATGAGTATATTCAACAGACATGAGGCTGGAAGAGCTTGGGGACCTCACCTCGTACACAGTAGCATATCAATCGCGCCGCAACATTTTACAGCAGCAGTGTTCTTGAGGTGCTAGTGGCTGGAGACAGTTCGTGTGCTACATGAATTCTTGAACATGTTGCCTCCTGAGACTAATTTAACGATAATGTTTAAGCAAAAGAACTTCAAAGGGGGGGAAGAATCCGAGCTCCTCAATGAGAGGAACCTTTCAGGACATTAGAGATTAGAGAAATCGATCAACTCCAGATCGCCTTCAGAATAACCCAGCTACGATTTCTACCAAAAGAATTGCAAATAGCATAGCTGAAAAAAACAATGACGAACACCACAGCGATCAAAATCAAGAGAAGTCCAGCTTTAGGGGGGAGAAAGAGAGAGGGAGGGAGGGAGGGAGAATGGAAAAGAACAAACTCCACAGACGAATGAGATTTTCAAGATTTTAAGAAGCGCCGTCTCCATGTGATCTCCTCTGCAGCTGAGGCTCCTCCTCCTCCTCCTCCTCCTCTACCGTAATCTCCTCCGCAGCCTCCTCCTGGGCCGCTCCCTCGGCGCCACCGCTGACAGCGGCGGCCACCGCCGGCCGCGGGGGAGGGGGGTCGACCCTGCCGTCGAGGCAGGCGGAGCACTTCCTCTCAATCCACCCTTCAAAGTCGTACTGGCCGTGACCCATGATGGGCCTCCCGGAGCACAGCCTACCGATCATGCCGGCTATCACTCCCAGCACCGTAATCACCGCGAGGACCGCAATGACCGCCCCGACCGAGCCTCGACCGGCGGGGGAGGTGTAGGCTTGGGCCGTCACGGGCGTGGGCGGTGGTTGCTCGTACAGTGGCGTGGCGGTAGACATGCCAGAATCGATGGCAAGGGTACTGAGAGAGCAAAAGCTCCAAGGTCTACTGCGTCGTCCTCAGGGAGAGGCTTCAACTGAGAAAGATGCGAGGTTCTGAGAGGGTTTAAGGTGATTTTCAACTGAGAGAGATGGACGAATTTGAAGATGGCATAAAGATGAAAACTTTGGAAGTGGGCTTCGGTGGATTAGGGAGATAAGAATTTGTTCAGGCAGACATTATGATTTCATGGGGATTGGAAGTGTAGGAATTCTTTCACAGGGTTTTGGAGGCTTTAGGAAAAGGGGAGAGAGAAGTCACCACTCGGTGAAGAACTGATTACAAAAGAAAGAAACTTTTCCAAGGGCTGAAATTTTACCTTCTTCCCTCCCTACATTTCCACCTCTTCTTTTGCTTTTCTTTTCTTGAAAAAAATAATAATTGGGAAGTGATCTAGTTGATCTGTGATGATCCAAGGGTGAAAGGTAAAGTGTGCACTGTGCACAGAGAGAGAGAGAGAGAGAGAGAGAGAGAGAGAGAGAGGGAGGGAATGGAGGAGGGGCAAAGCCCAAGAAACAACCTTTTTTTATATTATCATTTTGATAAAATTATGGAATGTGGAAGAACTTTCTCAGGACCTTATCTTGAGTATGGGGGGAATTTATGACTTTAGACTTCCGTTTGGCCACTGTTTGAATATAGCGTAGTCATCAGCGGTGCTGTTTGTTTTTTGAGGTCGTGCACCTGATCGGAAACTGAACGAGTTCTTTAAATTCCCTAACTAAAGTATATATTCTTTGAGAACGAAAAAGAAAAAAGGAAAGAAATTGCCTTTGAAAACGAGGTATTAGCTCTCTTTCACATTTTAACGAGACATTCCCAGAATACCAATATTCTTTTCGTGTAGAATGGAACGTTATCGTTCTCATTATTTTACTCAACGATTTTGATTTTCTGATTCTGCTATTCTGAATAGAAAAAGATGAAAATTCTGTTTGGTAACGAAAATAATTTTAATTATGATTCTCAAAATCAGTGACTCTATTTCCGAAATCAGAATAAAAAAATTAATTTTTTGTTTCAGAATCACTTTTGAAAATTATTTTTTTTACAAAAATAAATCATTTTTTACCCCTTCAAAATCTTGTATTTTCATTCTATTATTGAAACAAAGCCTAGAAGTGATAAATGCCTTAATTATATGACATTTCAAATTAGATGTCAAAATATTAATCAAGTTTTACTAATCACAATGGTTTTTCATTTTCAAAGAACTTACTCAATCATAAATTGGCTATATTTATTGCTTCTCAACAATTTACATCTAATCTCTCTCTCTCCTTTTGTTCTCTAGCAGAATCAACCTTTTATGGAATACATTCATGAAGCAAATTCCTAAAGCGTGAATATGTTCATATTGATGAACTTGTTTGAATGAAAATCAATTCCATAATGAGTACATTGGCATCTATTCAGTTGCTCTCCGCACAAATTTTTAGTAAATCAAATTCACCGAATGCCTGGACCCTCCACGAGGGAAAAAAGATAAAAGAAATTGCCTGGACCCTCCATATTCAGGTGCTCCCCATGTAAGTATGTCTACGTATGAATTGGTTTTGCCTCGATCTCTTGACAAGTACACATTACCAATTTGCGCATGAAACAATATGAAATAACTAAAAAATCACTTTTTTAATTTAATATGTTGCAAAAATTCACTTTTCTTTATGATTGTACTTGTGTGATGGCATAGGTTCAGAAGAGAAATTGTTTTCGGGAATAGAAATTATATACAATTCTCAAACGCGTTTCTGTTTCAGGAACATGAATTTTGTGCAATTACCAAACGCATTATGATTCTCTAAAACTCGTTCAGAAATTAAAATAAAAAATAATTAATTCTGAACATATGATTTTTTGAATCAGAATCGTTGTCAAATGCGTCATAAATAATATGTTTCTTTTTCACAAAAAGAAAGAGTAACGAAACTTCGGTGTTAATAACCTTACCCTATGACCCTCGTCACATCTTTTTAATTTGTCTTTTCTTCTCGCGCATAGCAATAACAGTGAAAGGAGCAGCAAGGGTGGTACTGCCTGTCACACGCCCCTTTACTCTATCCACAGAAAAATACGAGAGAAGAAAGCGACAAGGGACAAGACCCGATGCGTTGTTAAAAGGCTTCACAGACGAGTTTTGTCTTACGGTGGTGATGATTTCATGTGGAGAATCGATTTGAGAGAGCACCTGATATGATGAATCCTAGTCTCTTCTCATGTCTCGCTGCTTATAATAGTGGAGACCCCGTTGAAAGAATCATTCGAACGAGGGTGGGACTTCCTTTCCTAGTCTCCTAGAGCAGGAGACTAGGAAGTTGGGAGGGTCCAATGGTGATGTCTGCTGATCAGTTTGAAATGGGCCCTGCTCCTGCGCCGAGGACGGTGCAGGTTTTGAAAACGGGAGGACTGTTTGTATGTAAGAAAGACGAAGGCATTTTGACAGATGTCGCAGGCAGAGGGAAAGGCGAATACTCAATCTGCAGGGAGAATCTCATCGGCAATCAGAGAATAATGTCTCTCTGGTTGACGATGTCGATCAGGACTCCTCTTGATATTCAATTATTTGGGCAGATCCGACCAAGTCAAAAGCATGTATCTGAGAGAGAGAGAGAGGGGAGAGATGGCTGGTCAGGCATCTATCAGCTTTTTCCTTGTATATGTCCTTGGAATCCAAGCACTCCCCTGTCGACCTCACCATCTTTTTAGATCTTGACAGCATTTATGCATTTAAAACTTCTTTTAAAACAGGAAGTCCATGTTTCGAGAGAAAAGAGGAATATCTACGTCTCAAATGTTGTCATTTGGTCATGTCTTTGCATATCTGGTGATGATAGTACAACCTTCGCTTTTCAGTCATCTACTCAACATAGGAACACCTAATCGATAATTTGTAGCTGTCGCAACTTTGTTTAAGATGACAACATGTCCCACTTATTTCACTAATCCACTTCAATTCACGGAACCACACTTATTCCTGATCTGCCCACTTTGCCCTGTGAGAATTCCGACATTCCCCAGCTTTACCATGGAGGTGGCGAAATCATTGTAGAACTGCACGGGGTTGGTAGTGTAGTAATTGACAAGCGAGGCGGTTCTCGCGTCACCGGTCAAGGTTTGATCTGATTCGAGAAGACCCGAATTGTTGACTAGGCTGGCGTAGTAGTTGTTGTCGAATTTGTCCATGGTGGAGTCGAGAGGAGCGAGGTTGGTGTTGGAGGCGTCTCTGTTGGGGCATACGCTCTGGAGGGTCGATAGGAGGGAGGTGTCTAGGGTCGGGTCGGGCTTGCCAGATCCGTTGAAGTCAAACAGCCTCCTCTTGAAGGTGAAACACTGGGCAAAGCCTATGGTGTGCCCTCCTGAAAGCGATTTTGAAATATGAAGAAAACTTAGAATTGATTACCTTGTGCATATAGCGCTTCCAAGTGTACCTTGGTTATCTCGTCTCCTCAGATTAATTCATGTACTCATGTCAATCCTAGTTTCAGCCAAAAAAGCAAAATCCTAGTACAAAAACATCACGTACCTGAGAGGACTACAACATCCTTCACCTCCAGACCCTTTGAAGTGAATTTAACAATGATGTTGTCCAAAGGCTCAATAGGCGACGGTATCTGTTCATTAGCCGACTTCTCGCTGGCCGTGATTCCATCTTTTCTTCCCAACGGTACGGCCCAATAAGGCCCACCTGACTAAACTCCATTGATGCCAGTTAGTCTTTTCTAAGTGCGAATTAGCTTAGGAGTTGTGTTCACTATCATATACGTGAAGAAGAAGAGATTTGGGGTCTTATTAAGTACCATATAGACGGCTTCTCCTGCAGCTAGGGCGAGTATATCAGCGCACGAGACGGTGAAGGGACAGAATTTCTCGAGGTCAGCTTTTATACCGTCGATGACTTCGAAGCCTCGGAGAGAGTTGCGATTTGGCCCGGCGTTCTTCTCGCCCTTCATGTCTACAGTGTCATCGAGAAGCACCGATCCTTCGCAGCCCTAACACCGATCATGTAGTACAGTCCAGTTACATGCTTAACCATGTCACAATATTAAGTAGCAATGCAAATGCAAAACATACAACGTGTAAACTTTTCCTAATAAAACATGCCACGCATGTCTCTGCTAAGTCGCCGAACCGAAAAGAAGCAACGCAACGTCAAATTATTGTCGAGAACAATCGCGGAGGAAAAGTGCACACAAATAAGCAGCAATCGTGACGACAGAGGCATCGAATTACTTACATCGACAATGCAGTCATGAAAGTGTAATCGAAGAAGAGAGGCAGCAATCCTCGTGTCTTTCTTGAAGGCCGCCCAAACATTGTATCTGACGATCCATTGCAAGCGAGGGCACGATCTGTCATAATAATGCGGAGAGAGCTGGCCTATCTGGCTATAGTCAGGAAAGGAAGAGACTACCAAGATCAAGCTAATCAATGTGATTTGGAAAAGCAGAAAGTGCTTGGAAGCCATAAGCTTGCTTGACTTGACTGTGTGTGACCAGTGAAAGAAGGGAGGTGGGCTGATTTATAACCAACATCAAGTGAGCTTAAGCTGAGTTGTGACTCCACTATAGTTGCTCAAACCTAGTGGCCACTTCTACAACTCGAGTTTAATCAGCAGTATTAGCAGCCATGAGCACCTCTTTTGGCATCATTTCTTTCTTTCTTTATTTTTCGATGACGTGAAACTTCACCTCAAGGCGATAAACCCGAGTTCCCTATATATCTTACATCACGCATCGTTATTCTTTCAATGCAGGCCTTGACTTCTGAATCGCGGTAGGTTAATGTGCTTTGCTTCGATTATCGTTAGAACGGCTCTCTTTATGGAAACAAGAGACGAATTTTGGGCAAGGCGACCGAACACGAGACGGCTGCACTCGTTCTTCACTTCATAAGCTGGAACAGTCTTGTTGCAGTTGATGTAGATCCAAATTCAAGTAAAGCAATTGGAAGTAGCTTTCTTTTCTTTCGTATTCAGAAAGAGTTGGGGAAAAAGCACTTGCTTGAGCGTGTTTTCTTTCTTTTCGGTACGTCTCATGCGTGTTCCATTATGTTTGTCTATACGAAGTGGAAGGTCAACTCAGCCATCACATTGCCCGCTTCGGCACAATAGATTTCATTATCATTTGGCGGAGGATGACATACGAGGAATTCTCATGCCTTGTATTTGGATCTAAATTTCCTTGGAGATTTCATCAAGGGCTTCTCTTTTCTTGTCTTTCCCATCATCCTTCTTCTTCTTTTTGCTGGAAAATTTCATCAAAAGTCAAAAGGTTTAGGACTTTTCGGACAATTTTCCCGCTAAACTTGAACAAGCACCTCAATGATGAGCGAATATCCCCTTCATTTAAAAAAAAAAAAAACTGATTAAGACCCGGCTCGAAAAAACAAAAACCAGCCCGCCTAATTAACCAACCCGATCCGTCTGTTCTTTTGACAATCAAAGAAAAACGAAGAGATTCCTTGTTTGTTCCCTTTTGGGTGGGGGGAAGAGAGATGGGAGATTCCTCAGTTGATGCAATGTTTGATGATGACAAATCGATTTGGAAAGGCAGTGTGGAAACATAAAACAAAGCGCACGTGCCAAAAGGCTTCTGTTAAATTAGGTCTTATTGGAGGGGGTCGGACTCAAATGACGTCCTAAACAAAAGAAGTCAATTAGAGAAGATAAGGGAGGAGGAGAAGTGATCATGGTGATTCCAGTTCTTATCGTGTAATTTCCAATGGAAGTCCAGATGTCCACATAAGGCAGGCTAAGCAGAGATACTTTGATCAGCACTTGGCATTGTTTTTCCAAAGTTAATTAGCACTCAAATTTGTCTAGTGGATTGATTAATTGGAAAGGTAAAAGAAGAGGCGCACCACTTCAATACAGGCGCTTCATTCGTTATTTGCTTTATCGAGTTCCTTTCCACTTAAAAACAAGGAGGGATATGTTCAAAATAAGTCTTAAAACTTATAAGGAAAGTACGTTTAAATCTTAAAATTTGTAAAAAGTTCAAACAAATCTTAAAACTTATCACAAAAATACAAATGAGTCCTAAAACTTTTTTAAAATGCAACTTTAAAAAATGACTTGATTTGATCAATATGACAAGTTTTAAGATTTGATTGGACCAATATAACAAGTTTTAAGATATGATTGTACTTTTTGAAAGTTTTAAGACTCAAATGCACTTTTGTGACAAGTTTTATGACTTGTTTGAACTTTTTGTAAATTTTAGGACTCAAATGCACTTTCCTTATAAGTTTTAAGTTTTAGGATTTATCGTGAACATAGCCCAAAAAAGAAAGAGATAAAGAGATACAAATGGACACTTTTTTTTTTTTGGCTGATAGTTACTTTGGCATGTTAAGATATAGTGCTTGGGAGACTGAAGATTAGAATTTTGTGCTTTCCAAAGTTTGCCCACTTTTCGGTTTTTCCTTCCTTCTTTTTCGCCTACAACTTTCGATGTTTAATCTGGAAGTTTGACGCTCGTGCATTCTCCTTTCATACATTTTACTAGAAACATACCTGCGCATCGCACCGTCTTCAATTTTTTTTTTCATTCGCCTAAACTTGGAAAATGAACTTATCTTAGATAGATTTTTCGGTTAATTGCATGCTGCTTCCCATGAATCTTCCTCTTGTGACTAAAATCGTAAAGGCGGAAATCTCAAAGGCGGAATTTATAAGTTTATATTATACATCGATGTGAAAAATAGGGACCCGGTAATAGTTAGAAAGTTTCTAATTGTCGTCGTTACATGATACAAGGAAATTTCATATACACTCAACAAGTTATTGTAATCTTGAGAGAAAATAACAAAAATCTTTCAAGGAAATGCTTTATAGTCAGAAAAAAATGTTTAAATATTTCACTCGATGGCTTGCAACATTAAAACTAATTAGAACTATTTTCATTATAACAAAACTCACGGTATTTCATGAGGCAAGAACAAATTCTCCTTGAAAACAAAAAGAGCGGAAAATGTAAAAAAAAAAATGTACCCATTGTAAGGAGAATGATCAATTCCTTACGAACAAGAAAACTATATGTCCCTTTTAGAAACAATCTTTAAAGAAGAGCTTTTCATTATATAATTATAAAATATAGATGGTAGTAGTTGTAGGGATACAAGATGGCTTTGAATGGAAGGCTGTTGTTTAACGAGAGGATCCGTTCAATCCCTATTCACTTTCCGGCATGAATCTCTCTCTCAATGGTTCGTCAAATGTAGTGAATTGCTTAGTCCAGCAGACAATAGACATAGGTCGCCTGTGCATGTCAAATGTACCTAGCTTCCCTTACTAAAGAACCGTTCATGGGTTTATTTTACTTGGTTTATATTTCCTCATTGACATTTCTGTAACTTTAACTTCATAACACCCTGTCAAGGTTCATCATACAGGACTGGTGACTTCTTTCAAATGTTTCTTGTCCACACTCTAGCCTGGAAACATTGAAATTCATTGCTTAGGATGTCTGGATTCTGAATGGGGAGATAGAAGAAGTATGCAAAAACTAGTCTATGCATAAATCTCTATCCATTAGTTTCTTCTTTTCCTGAGGTTGAACACAATAGTGTCTATTCTACCATGTTCAGTAATCCCATTGATGCGTCAGGTACATCAGTAATAAACATCACAACCACCCTTATAGGCATTAATCAATAGTTTTGATGAATAAGATCCCCAATGAAAACACAAAAGGGATAGAGTATCTCATCCTCAGATTCATAGAGTTCTAAAATACTGAATCCTTCCTGAAATGATGTGCTACGATAATAGAAGTACATTGACATATTGTAACACCAAAAGACGAGACCAGATGATTTGAGTCTCCATCTATTTCCCCCCAAAAACAGAAAAAAAAAAAAACACGTTTCCGGGAGGAAGATTCCCAGACAATCAGTAAGAATGATGCACTGCCTTGCACACTTTCAACTAAATAAAGACAGAGATATGCTAGGAGCAGTGAAATTTAGGTCAATGCATGAGAAAAAAATGCAGAATTACCACGATGCAGTAGGGAAGCTAGTAGCTGTAGTGGAGACCTCATCTTCCATTCAATCCAATGAGTAACACACTGCAAGTTCACTGGTAAAGTAATCTGGAGAAATGTTAATCGTACCAAGAAACTCAATCAAGGCCTCAATGCTTCTATACACATAAATACCAAGAAATTTATACAATTATAAGGTCAGAATAAGATTGCCAATATAAGCAGAAGAAAGGCACAATAGATATTTAAAATTGCTGAGGGAGGAGAACTGATCCTGCAAAATTTGAGAGCCTCTGATCCAACCTTATACTTTAGTATGTATCTCTGACATGTGTGATATGTAATTGTCATTTGCTCCCTTATGTATACTTTTTTTTATCTGAAAAACTTGTGCTGTGAGAGTAGGATAACTCATTTCTTAGGCTTATCGATATTGCTCTTCGAGCCATGGATCTCACGGTTCTCTATCTTATTCCATGCTGGCGCTGGCAGTGTGGGAGGCCAACCCGGGATTTGCCGCAATGTGAAGTGGACTTTGAGGAGGAGATTGGGGACTGCTCATCTTCAAGGAGTCACCAGAAATATCTCTTGCCATCTGGAGATCTTGCAGAACGCCTGATTTTCGTGCTGGGGAAGCTTTAATAGGAAGTCTTTGATTATGAAGCCTATACTTCTGCAATGAGACAAACCAAGAATTGACCTTGAAAGACTTAATTTAAAGAGCAAACGAGTCATTTATGAACATCATTCATAAAGGTATTTTCATTCTCCCAAAATGTCAATGAAAGGCAAATAGAAGAGATAGGAGTTTCACAAACCCACTTGCAGATGACTTTTAACTTCGTCATTAGTGAGGCCATCGACCTGCATCAGTTCTCTAATCTGCTTCGGAGTTGCAACTGCAGAAATTAAGCGTACACTATTAGCTGCTTACGAAAGAAGTGATCAAAGAGTCGAGCACCTTCTTGTAGTTATTTCACAACATTGAGTTTTAAGGAAAAGAGCAGATTGAGTCGAACGTCTATATCACAAGAACCAGCATATATCTCAACATCTTCCCATTGTTATGATGCGAACAGCTATGACAACAAATTGTACTAGTCTTCTGGGAAGGATATTCCTTTCCGTAGAAAACTCAATGTGCTTGAAAGTAACAATTGGAAGTAGACTACGGATAAACTTGGAAAAGGAATTAAGCTTCTCGCAATTTTGATTAGGAACAAGAAAAAACTCTAGCTACTCTCGAGGCAATCAAATTGCATCCTCGTATGTGAGTTGGTCTAGTTAAAAAGTGGAAAACTTGGAAAGGGTTTTCCTCCCTCCAACAAGTTCAGAATAGATAAAAGATGTTTATTTGTTCCGCTAAAGAATTGATAAAGGATGCTGCAAGCCTGAGGACAATACACACTTATTAGGATCCATGACCCACAAGTTTGGATTGGAGGAAAACCCAATCGTGCAAATAGGCTTGGCAACTCAACCTTCTCTTAGACAGGAATGAGGTCACGGTTAAAGCGACAAAGCTGTTTAGCATCACAAATTCCTAACCTTGTGCACCACCTAGTTGCTGCAAGGCATCGACAAAGCGCCGGTGCAGCTCAGGAGACCAGGACCGCCTCCGCTTCTTGGCAGTCTGTTGGCTTCCGCCCCTCGAACTTGATTGTGCATTGCGGTCGACCGAGGAAATTGTCATACTGCGACCACTCATTGTACCGGTAGAAGAAGACGATTCTTCGCTGGGATTCTTCATCCCCACGCCGAGGGACAAAAACCCATGCGACGGAATTTCCGCCAGTTCACTTGAAGCCACAGCTGATGGGAACAAAGAGTGCGAATTTCTTGTGTCCACATTCCTGCTTTTACAAGTCTGAAATTGCGATTGATCTTCGCACGCAGCCAGCTTCTGCTCTTCAATAACCTATTGCAGCACAGCATTAATCGGACACCCTCTAACCTCAATTCATCAATAAGTATAATTCGTACACGGCACGTTGTTCCTGAAGCTTTGTCGGTTCTTGAAATACCTTAGTTTGTAGTTCTGCTTTAGGATTTTCATTTAAATCAAAGGAGGAGAAGTTTTCCTCAGCGTCCAACAGCTTAAGAGAGCTCGTCGTCCATTTCCTCTCGTCTTTCGGCTTCTCTCCAACCCCTTCACTCCCACCAGAATCTCTCTTCAACGGGATGAACTGTTCTAAAACCGGTCGAGCACTCGGTGCACTCGGTCGCGTTGACCCGTTCTTGAGAGCCTCAATCGCTGCAAGACAAAAAAGAAAAGAAAAAGAAACACCAGAAATCCCATCGATCATTGCCCTATGGAAAAATCAGTAACTCGGACGGCAATGACTTCACTTTGAGCTGACCAACCCTCGCTTAACAGGAGCATGCAAAGAGGGAGCTCGCGCTTGAAGGCATCGATCTTGCCGAGCTCGCCCTGCAGCCTCTCGACGAAGTCGTCGAGCTTGGAGGATCTGTCGGCGACGTCGGCGATCTCCGTGAGGAAATGGCTGATGGTCTCGGGCACGAAACGCGAGCCGGAGCCCGAAGCCGAACACATTCCGAAGCGCTGCGTCGATCGCCCTGGGCCTCTGCCGCCACGAGCGGCCCGGTCAGATCTTGAAGACAGTGTTTTGATGGAGAGAGGTGGGGAAGATTCTTGATTCTTTTGGGTAGGAAGAAGAAGAAGAAGACAGGACCGGGTCTTGTTTTTTTTTTCCTTTTTTTTTTGCCCTTTCCTTTCAGAAAATTCCTGCTCGGGTCGTCGCGTCTTATCCACCCAATTTGCCCCTCGCCTCCGCCCTGCTAAATTATTTCAACTGGCCCATTCCCCTTTTCTTCCCCGGAAGTACATTGGATTAGATGTTACTTTCTATAGTTATATTATATTATTCTTTCATTATTCTTTGATCCGATAAAACTTACCAAAGATCGATTCTGCCCTTTTCTTTTCGTTCTTTTTTTCTTTTTGGTTTCTGGTCATTATGCATGAAAGCAAGTCAATTTAGAATCCATTCCATTCTTTCTACGGAAAATTAATCATCTAAAAAAAATCTGAATAATTATTTGTATAGAATTAGAAGAGCCGAGCAACGAAAAATACTTTGATTATCAACGACAGAATTTGTGCCTAAATATAATTTGGCAACGTTAACATATTTTTTCGTTAATTTTTTTTATTTTTATAAAACGATACAAACGATTATTTTTAAGGTGTTCTTCAAATCGTTCATTAAAAAGTAATTTATTTTTGCTCCTTTTTATTCCTTTGCTTTTCCCAATCACCGTGCCATAATTGTAAGGCAAACCAATTTGATCCATATTCCATTCCATTCATGCTGGCAGCATCGACAAGTTTTACGCGGTCCAAATTTCATGTTTCACACTCATATATTTCTTTTTTTTCTTTTTTTGTAGGTCAATTTAAATCTTGCTGCGATAACAGCAAGATTCGACGACCAAAGTTCCTTAGATTCTAAGAGAAAAGATCTTTCTACGAAGAAAATTCCTCTTGTCCCTGGTCTTTCCGTCCACCCAAAAAGGAAATCGACCCTTTGAGGCCCCATAAGTCACGACAGAGGAATTCAATGGCTCTGTTGACCCTATTCTCGACTCCAAAACCCAGCTGTCACCTCCACCCGACGGTGCATAAGTCAACCAGGCAACAACATGTACGGTTCGTTGTTCCCGAACTTATTGAGCTGAACAAAAGCTTGCCTGATTTTCGGCAACGTTAATGTTGCCGGTTGCTTGAAATTTGCATACCTTGTAACAAAACAGCCTTCGATGTGCACACAAAAGGGCCGATTGTTTCAACAATTTTAACCTTAAAAAACCTGTGACAATTATTATCTCTGAAAAATTTATGAAATATATTCCGAGAGGTTCGAAATATTTCCCGCTAACTAAAAGTTCGAAACATCCAAGAAAGAATAACAAGTGCTAGACGCTAAGGCAAGAGGAGTTCAGCATCCAAATGACATCTATAAGTGCAGAGGAGCCCCATCTTTCACACATATTTGTTGAAGTTCTCCCAATTAACCTAGGTGAATGGACCATGTAAAGATATCACCTCTATCCAGACAAACGAAGTCTGTAATGGACCTGAAGATCCGAATAACCCAATATAGTTTAGGATAAACAACATAAGCCACATCCTCCTGAAAGAATGGAAATCCACCCTTTACAGCTAATTTCACAGCAAAATTGACCAAAGAGTAACCGTACAAATCACTGCATTGTTCCCAAACTCCAGGAAACAAAGTGATTCCCTACACTTTTTCTGCAATGTTTACGAAAATCAGATGAAAATAGACGTTGGAAGAGGTCAAGGAATAGGACAACAAAAATGCCGAGGACCATATATATTTTGAGTGAGGAAAATACAAGCTACCGGACTGGAATGATAAATTTGTTGCTAAACAAAATTGCCCACTTCTTGCGGGCTTCAAATATGTACATTTCAAGCAGCCTTAGTCACCTGCCTTTGACAAAATGCACCGTGAGAAGCTTTGAGACTGAGAACCCGTTGAAAGAATCAACCTCCAAAAGTTCTCTCAGTTTCTCGTCACATATAACTCTCCTCTTATCCGATGGATCCTTTGAAAGCAACAGAAAACTTTATCAGAGCCAAAAAATAAAATATAATTTCTTCAAATTAATGTCAGATAACGATAACAATACTAACAATGTTAACAATTGAGAATAATAAACACCAACTAAAACATGAACTGGACGAGTCATGAACCACCCCCATTAACTTGTGGTTTATCACATGATGAATGTCATCTACAAGGCAATATCAGTGGAGTTACGAAATAAAAAAGAAAAAAGATTCCGACATGTAATAGCCACCACATACCTGCAAATTATTTTGTTTTATATAATCCCACATTCGCTTTACAACGTCAGCTCGAGATAATGCACTTTCGCCTGTGCCAAAGAACTTCACTAAAGCATCTGAGAGGGGTAGGGGGGCAGTAAAACCAGAACCTCTTTTCTTCTGCTTTTCATCTTTCTGCTCTTCTTCATCTGGACCGAGTAAATAAACATATAACTTTTCCAAATGACTAGAATTAGGCTGTTTCCACCGTAGGAGGGTTGCACAATTCAATAATACATGGAACCCAAGGGTGGTGAAAACAGCACTAACCAATCGATCATCTCAAACAGTTAAGCTTTTCACCTCACCTTCATGTCTTGTTGAATCACATGTCTCCTCCTTCAGAGAATTCTTCTCAGGAGCTGGCAATTAGAAGTAATGAAAGAACCATCATGTTACTATGAGATAAAGAAAGTATAAGACAACATTGCTATAGAGAAAGGCAACATCACTCCAATGAATTTGTAAGAGAAAATTCAAGAAAACCATCATCATTTTCCACTTCAATTTCGTTTTGCATCCATTACTTTCCACGACCAGCATTTTGCACCCTCAACTTTGTAAGCATTTCACCTCACCTTCATCTCTTGTTGAATCACATGTCTCCTCCTTCAGAGAATTCTTCTCAGGAGCTGGCAAGTAGAAGTAATGAAATAACCATCATGTTAATATGAGATCAAGAAAGTACAAGACAACATAGCTATAGAGAAAGGCAACATGATTCCAATGAATTTGTAAGAGAAAATTCAAGAAAACCATCATCATTTTCCACTTCAATTTCATTTTGCATCCATAACTTTTCACAACCAGCATTTTGCACCCTCAACTTTGTAAATAGACTTCAAATTGCATCTAACATCAGATAACATAATTTCTTTCAAGGTCACTTTTCAAAAGTACAGGTCACAAAGAAAACCCCAACCAAAACCGTAACCATAAATCCCCAACCACTCTACTGCCTCTACTCCGTATCCCCACTGTCGCTGCTGGACACCTTGTCGCCTCTGTCAATGGCGACACACCGGCAGCCTTTTTTCATCAGCCCCCATACATACATGTGTCTCTTTCCCAACTCAGCTTCTCTCTCTCTCTCTCCACCCTCCGAGCCCTCTCTGCAACTTTGTTGCCTTGGTAGGAAGGCTATTGACCATTGCCATTCTCAAATCACAGGGCGAATGATAGCCAGAATGCTGAGTACAGTCCGGAGATTGTATAACCTCAATTAGCAAGATTCAAGATCTGACAGAACTCGCGAGCAGACAAAGGTGCGAGAGAGAACCAGGGGG
>BCNH02000009.1:16447405-16460816 GCA_001662345.2 Metrosideros polymorpha var. glaberrima
CCCCCCCCCCCTTCTTGCTCTCCTCCCTTCGTATTAATTTCTTCGTTTTGTTAAACCAAGTATCAAATTCAGGTTGTGATCTGCACGTCAAATTGTGTTTGTAGTAGAAAGAAAGCATTGTTTGTTGTCGAAACGATGACGACGTAATCCAAGTTTGGGTCTATCTATGCGTACCAATTTATCAACTTATGTTTTTCATAATTTTTAGAATGGGCATAATCAGTCGAAGTGCTAATAGATTGATAACAACTATCGGCATAGTTCAAATGATTGAATTTAATCGATTAATAAAAATTGTCGCATGGTGTTTTATGGATCTCCAAATAACTAGATCTCCATATCTAAATTCATAGATTTTAGTTATAACACATGTATTTATAAACGCGCATAATGATCATATTAGTTATTGAAAAAAGCCATCATCAGCCCTTAGTTTAATTATCAACTACTTGATATTAGGGGTGTGCAATTGGACTGGATTCACACGATTCTCGGATCAGCCCATCCAAAAAATCGGTCCGGGAACCGATTCTCGTACAAATCGATCTCGGATCCGATTCCAAATTTTGAGAGCCGGTTCTAACCGGTCTAAGAATTGATTCCGGGTGAAGGCCCACTCGGACCGGTTTATAGAATCGATTTTGTAAAAAAAATAAAAAATCCTATAGTAAATTATACATCAATTCACCCCTTAACCCTCACTTAATCCTCTTTCTCTCTCTCTTCGAGTTCACACACTCGCGGCTTTGGCTCTCTCCTTAAATCGCGCATTCCTCCACTTCGCTCTCGCCAGAGTCTCCTCGTTGCTTCCATCACAATGCCGCCTCAACAATTACTACGATTGCCGGAGTCTCCTCGTTACTCAATCCATTCGACGCTTGATGATCAAAAAAATACTACCTGCTTTACATAAATCTTTACAGGATCAAGGAAAATTTGTGTAAATAGGGTCAACTCTGTTTACCCTGTTCCCAAACTGAAAAAACAGAGTCGGTTCCAAAATAGGGTTCAGGGAAAACATGGTCGGGTCCCCAATCCCAAAAAATGGGAATCGGTTATAATAAGGTCGGGAACAGGTTTCATGTTTAGAACCAACCCACTCGCCCGATGCTCATCCCTACTTGATATCTCATATTTGTAGAGTCTATTTTTGGAGTCATTGTTTGACGATTTAGATCCATTACAAAGCAATGTAACTAGAAAATGAAAATGTAATCGGAAAATGAATACGCGTGTCGATTAAGCGCACGATATGTATTAAATCTAGATACCAACCATTTTTGGGATTCTAATTTCACACGCGCGATTCGGAAAATATAGTCAAGTGTTGGGATAGGGGAGAAAAGTGTTACTATATAAGGAGCCAATATTTGAAGGACAAAAGCCCTGATTTTTTTCCAACTTTTGCATCTCTCTCTCTCTCTCCTCCGTGACGTTGAAGCTCTTTGGATAAGAAATGTAAAAAAATTGGAACAGCTGCTGCTGCTGCTGCTTGCTTGCCTAGAGAGAGAAAGATCAAGGTCGCCCTCGTAAAAAAACCAAAGCTTTTAGGGAGAGAGAGAGAGGGAGAGCATTCACGAGGTAATCACCGCGACCTTCCGCTTCGCAATCCGTCACCAGAAAACCCACCTTTCAAATTAATAGCTGCTGAAGAGAAAAGCGAAGCAGCTCTCCCCGGTCACGGGTCGATCGATCTCCGCCTATCCTCATCGAGCCACGTCGCCCCCGCGGGCCCGACCGCCTCTTCTCGAGCCTTGATCTTCGATCGCGACCTCCGCTTTTTTCTGTTGGGATGGGGCGTTGGGGAGTGAGCTCGTCGGTCCTGTGGGAGCTCGGCGATTGAGCCGCGTCTGGGGTTTTTGCGGAGGGTTTTTCTTGTCCGGTTCTTCCGCGCTCGGGTTGGAGGGATTCCTGCCATGGATCGGTCGGCGATCACCGTCGGACCCGGCATGGACTTGCCGATCATGCACGACAACGATCGGTACGAGCTTGTGCGCGACATCGGGTCGGGGAATTTCGGCATCGCGAGGCTGATGAGGGACAGGCAGACCAACGAGCTCGTTGCTGTCAAGTACATCGAGAGAGGGGACAAGGTTCGTCGCTGATTTCGCCGTTCCGTCTTTGCTGTTTGAAGTTAAAGAATGTTTCTCCGCGTAGAACTTGCTCTGCGATTCTTAAGATCGCGTTTTTAACGAACTACGAAGAGTTCGAGGACTGACGGAATCATTGCAGTGCTTCCTGATGTCCTGGGTGGTTAGTTTCTTGATAATGAACATGCTTGTCAACAGGGGTTGACCTGTTCGTGGAATTCTTTTGTCTGTTAATATCATATTCGGTGTGGCTGTTGAATTTTGTCTTCAACTGTCTATGCCCTGAACTCTGTCGTGGAGATTTTAATGCGAAATTTGGAATCATGAATCTTTATCGTGACTTGCTAGGATGTTTTTAAGTAGTTGTGTATTCATCTGTTCGGATCCAAACAGAATCTGTTCGAAGGTTTTGCTTCATTTAGAGCTGTCTGTATTTGGAGTCCAAATTTGGAAAGTATATCCTCTTGTTTAAAAGTTATGCTTCATTTAGAGCTGTATATTTGGAGTCCAAATTTGGAAAATATATCCTCTTCCCAAGCTCATCGTGCTGGGGCATAGTGAGTCCTTGAAGTTTGTTCTTGTATTCATGCTTTCATACATTGTTAGGAGGACTAACTTCTTGGCATCATTGAAATTTTGTTCGAATTTGCTGCTTTTCGCGACTAACACGCTTGTAATCGTGATGGAAATTCTTAGATAATTGCCCCTTATAGTCGAGGGGTTTATTCACTTGAATTCCTTCCTTGTGGTTATTAGGCTCGCAAGAGATCTTGATCATATGATGCAAATGTTGAGAGAAAGGGTTTTAGACCCATATATTAAATTTTTTTCTGAAGAACTGTTGATTGAGAAGTGACATATGTTACTATTTTGTGACAGATAGATGAAAATGTACAAAGGGAAATCATTAACCACAGGTCACTAATACATCCCAACATCATACGATTTAGAGAGGTTTGTATCCAGTGAAATCCCTTTTACAAGTGAGAATTTTTCCTGCCATTCTTCCGATTGGGTTATATCACCTCAGACCCTTGTTTGGCCATCTCTCTGTAGGTCATATTAACGCCAACTCATCTAGCTATTGTCATGGAATATGCAGCTGGTGGGGAGCTCTTTGAGAGGATATGTAATGCTGGCAGATTCAGTGAAGATGAGGTTTTTTATTTATTTTGTGGAATCTTTTTCTCCTTCTCCCGGCGATATGCTGCTGAATGAGTAAATAGATACCTTATTTTGCTGCAGGCTCGGTTCTTTTTTCAGCAGCTTATATCAGGAGTTAGCTATTGCCATTCTATGGTATGCCAATCTCGGATTTTCTTTTCTACTCATCTCACTTGGATACTTTGTCCAGTCGCCGAGTCTGATCCCCTTTGTACTCATCATCCAGCAAATATGCCATCGTGATTTGAAACTGGAGAACACATTGCTGGATGGAAGTCCAGCTCCTCGTCTGAAGATCTGTGATTTTGGTTACTCTAAGGTTTGATATGCTCACTTCAGTGAATTTCAGATTGAGTTTCTTGTCGCTGTTTAGGCTTGCTATGGATACAGAAATTGATTGGCACTCAGTGTCAATTTTATCAGGAGAGATAGCAGTTCCTCATGTGTTAAATGCGGCAGAGCTTTGTTCTTCTGTTAGCATCTCCTGAATGCTGTACCAAAGCTTTTGTTTGCTTATCTTACCTATCTCTTTGTTTTTTAATCATTGTCAGTCGTCCTTGCTGCATTCACAACCAAAATCAACTGTTGGAACCCCTGCATATATCGCTCCTGAAGTTTTACTCAAGAAAGAATACGATGGCAAGGTATTTAATGTTCCGTGCCTCTAGTGAATTCAGACTCTGGGGTTTTGTGGGGTACAACTGCTTGATGGTGCAAGTCCTCCTTTCATATCTTTGTCACTACTGCTATTGGCTCTTTTAACTTCATTTCTCCTAAAAAACATGTCAACCGAGTGATCTTTTTATTCTAAATTCAACTATTTTTGCGTATAACTAATGATGGGATCAGATTCTTTGCAATATGGCACTTCTGATTCGGTCTTTAACTGCCGTCAGGTTGCAGATGTCTGGTCTTGCGGTGTGACCTTATATGTGATGTTGGTGGGTGCTTATCCTTTCGAGGACCCTGAGGACCCCAAGAACTTCCGGCAAACCATACAAGTAAACGATTGCTAAATCTAGCAAGTCACTTTTCTGATTGGCAGAACTACTCTTGTCTGATTTTTTTCTTCATGCAGAGAATTTTGAATGTCCAGTACTCCATTCCTGACTATGTTCATATCTCTTCCGAGTGCCACCATCTGATTTCAAGGATTTTTGTGGCTGACCCCACGAAGGTTAGCTTACGTGCCTTTTTTGTTTTTCTTGTTTAGAGTCGGCATGATTGTAGCTGTCCATTTGATGTCAGACAAAGGGGAAGTCTATGTTTGGGTCTAGTTTGAGCTGTACACCTTATAGCTTGGACGGGTTTTCTGTTTTTGCCGTGTACTATACTGAACTTCCCAAAGTCATAGTCAGGTTCTTGTAAGTAATCTCACATGAAATTCTCTTTCGGGGCTACTTGTGTGACAGAACCATGTGCACTTCCTAAGGCTATGGATAGGGTGGAGGATTGATACATAATTTTATTCCTTCTGCCTTGAGCAGACAGAAGGTGTTGAACACTGGTTCGATATTCATGTCATAGCCCTCTATTCATGTGTCACTTCATACATTTAGACTTGATGATTCTGTTACTTTGCTTTGTGCTGACTTCATTTGATAAGACACGGACAAGGAACCTAAATCTTGCGTATCTTACATCATGTTATTTTGCTCCAGAGGATAACCATTCCTGCTATACGGAATCACGAGTGGTTTCTGAAAAATCTTCCAGTGGATCTCATGGATGAGAACACAACGAACAATCAATTTCAGGAGCCAGATCAGCCTATGCAGAGCGTGGAGGAAATCATGCGGATCATTTCTGAGGCCACCATACCTGCTGCTGGTACCAACAGCCTTAACCAGTACCTGACTGGTAGCCTCGACATTGATGATGACATGGATGAAGACCTGGAATCAGATCCTGAACTTGACATTGATAGCAGCGGTGAAGTAATCTATGCAATTTAGTTGTGACAGTTAACTTTCATAAGATGATGGGTGTATATTGTATGTCTTTCTGCAAATCAGAAGTGAAGTCAGGGGGTTGAAGCTTCTTTGTGGCGTTCATGATGGTGAACTGTTGTGTGTATGTTGTTTCACTTTGTCACAGATGCATCTTTTTAACTTATAAATATTGTATAATCTGATGTAGACACCTCGTTATATCTGCTGCTTTTGAGGGGTTGCGATTAAAGCTACTTGCATGCCTGGTGATTTCAGCGCGAGAAGTTTTTCGTGGAACTGTCGTTTTGGTGATGTGAAGGTGCATGATCTGATGGGTAAACGAAAAAGAAACTATTTCGCTTTATTAGATGTGTCAGTTGTACTCACTCTTCTCATTTTCCGTGACTTAGCTATCCGACACCGAATATGTGACGGGAAATTGTGAAGAATGGCATAGCTTGGTATGTTTCTCAAGGCCGAGCATCGAAGGTGACCTGGTTTGTTACAAGCTCAATAAAATCCTAAATGAAAAGTGGAAAATAGCGTGATGGACACAAAGTTGCTAACCATAAGCCAAATCACCTCATCGCTGGGCAAGTAATGCAAGAAGAGAGGTTCGAAGTTTGTCAAGATAATATCCATCCCCTTTTCTTGTTGTTGGAACTTGCAAGAACTTCATTACATTCTGCAAGAGGCATCCTATTCGACAAAGCTACAAGACAGAACGAAAGACAAACGCGAGCTAAGGAGCATGTCCTATGGAACAGGTTCCAAAACAAAGTAAAAAAGCCATCGTGCACCGTCCCTCTAGCAGGGGAGAGCCGGTTCAAATCCAAATCCAAATCACCCACTTGCTCAATCTGTCAATAGCTGTCAGCCCAATTCCATAGCTTTTCTGAATTTTGCAGGACATGCAGATAAATCCGCTCCTATCTGAGCTCGATTGCATTAAATCTTCCAATCCAGAACCCGGTATAAATCGCTTTCTTTCCCCTGTTCCCCCTGCACTTGGGCCACCACCATCTTCTGTTGATGAATACCAGAAATGTCTGGTTCCAGTGTGTATCTTAACTAAACATATATTAATATGAACCGGCAAGTAGAACAACTGTCTGGGTGGTGTAGTTGGTTATCACGCTAGTCTCACACACTAGAGGTCCCCGGTTCGAACCCGGGCTCAGACATCTTTAGCTTGGACACTGATTTTGTCCTTCCTTTTTTTGTCACATCTTTCTGTCGGATAGTGGTATAATAATGTTCCCCTGAGTCTAAATACACATCTTTTTAAGCTCTAATTGATAATACCCATTCGGCTCTCATTTCTGAAATCGTTGAGTGTATTAGAAATTCTAAAATTGTCATGAAAGTACAATTAAATCCAAAAACTTTCTTTTATATCAATTTAACAAGTTTTAGCTATCAACGGAAGGACTTGTTTAAATCAATTTGACAAGTTTTAAAACTCGATTGCACTTCGTGACAAGCATATAATTTGATTGTACTTTTGAAAATTTCATGACTCAATTACACTTTCTTGATAAATTTTAAAATTTCTAGTGCACTTATCCTTTACTATTAAACTATTTTAATAACTGTTATGTCAACCCCACCCAATACGAAGCTTTTAATGCAAAGTCGGCCGGCTGTTTCAGTGAAGCTTTTATTATCACCATAAGAAGAATGGGATGAGAACAAGATCAAATCCCGAACGATAAACAAAGTAGACAAGTACCCTTCTCTCGATAATTTGTGAAGATGGATTGTTGTTGCATCATAAAAGCATGGCGTGCAAGATAAGATAGTGACATGAAATCGATGGCAATCGACAATTGGTTTAAGATTAGTAAGGAACTGCAATCTTTAGACAGGGCACCACAAGATGGGAAAAGAGAGAACTGTGCTTTAGGGGAAAAAAAATCATGGAGGAGGAAGAGACATAAAAGAACCGCACAAATCCAATCTCTACGGTTCCTGTGGAAGCATAACTAGAGACTACAATTTCTGTATGGTTCCCCCTCGGGAGAGAACTACTCAACCATAAAAATGGGGGAACGGCAAAATCGGTTGGTCCAGCAGATATGCGGCAAGCCACCGCTGACATGCTGATGCTTGTTATGATGACATCAATTTCCTTGTAGCGGTTATAACCTGCATCACAGCCCAAGGTGGACAATAAGGCGGTAAGACCATCATTTCTGACAAAGGATGACAATATAACTCAAAGTGCTCGTTCTAAAAGGAGTGATCTTGGATTCTGCAGAGGTTCCAATACATAAACAAGGAAGCCGGAATATTGAGATCCATCACACTGCGATGTTAATATGCAATAGCATCTGAGGACCACCTGACCTCATTGAGAGTATATTAAATTTCTTAAATGACTTAAAAACATAAGAGTTGGGAAAATATAAGAAAATCCATTTTCTCATTGTACTTATTTGAAGTGCAGTCGGATGACAGGTATAAAATTCAGCAGCAATGAATTGGTACAGCTGGGAGAAAAAAACAGTTGCTACTGAACAAGCTTTGGATTTCCAAATTGTCGAGGCTTTTCTTATAAACAAGCAAAAACAGACAGTCCTACCAGCTAATAGCAAAGTTTAAATGTGGAATTATGGGTGCGAAAAAAGAATAGGTAATAACCAGAAGATAAAAAGAATGACTTCCGTACCTCTAAAAACCGCAGGACCACCCATTCAGAAAATTTAGACCGGTCCCTTCCGGGTGCTTCTATTCCATAAAAAAGCATACCACAAAACCCTCAATAGCCCCCCATTTGCAAAGTGAGGAATAAGTATGCGACCCCAGTAAGGGTAATAAGGTCCTGGCAGTTTCAGCATCGTAAAGAAAACAGCAATGGCAAGCAGATGCCATGGCACTTCTGCATCCTGCCACGTAAGCAAAAGAACGAGCCAATAAACAACATAACAAAGTGGTTCCTCCCCCCGACTATACTCCAGACACAAATCATTATTACACTAGAAATAAATTCACCCTGCTAATAGGCAAAAGTTAAAATTTGCTGAGCTGCTATTTTCTGGAAATCCACTTGGAAGTGGAACAGAAAGTTCTACCTTGAGCAGTGGAGATAATTCCAGTGCCGTCTCATTTAACACCCCAGCAAAAGCAACGCCAATGAGAAATGGCAAAGGCACAAGTCGCAGCTTCTTTTCATGAGCACAATAGGACATCTCGCTGAGGGAAGATACAGCCAATAAGGGTACACACAAGAACTTGAATACTGCCAAGACAAGATCAAGAACGAGTTGAATGAAATTCTCCAAAGCTCGGATCCAAGGGAAGTTCTTGACTGGTTCGGGCGAACTGTCCCACAGCTCCTTCCCCTTATCTAATAGATGATGAAAATTCATTCTTTCAGGATCGCCTGAGTGTCTTGCAGCCATTCCCATTGCACACAAAAGAGGATGCCTACCATTCTGAACCACACCAATTTGTTCAATTCTGAAGATTTTATATCCTTTACTATACTGTGGCCAACCCAGCTGTGTTAGACACATAATTTCCATGGTCAGTTACATGTCTGAGAACGCCAACCAAATCTATATCCTACTAAACTGCATGTCTATCATTTTATATCAGCTACTGGCCCAAAAATTAGGAGAACTAAAAAGACAACAGAGAAATGATATCGTCAAAGCATCTTAACAACCATCACAATGGAGAACAAAGCCAAGAAGTACAGAAATACTAATCAATACAGGAGCCTTGTTTAAACCTGGATATAGATTAAAAAAACCACGCCAAGAAGCAGTATCTTCTAGGTTAAGAGGGAACAAGATTAAATAATAAACGGTATGCCCACTGATCTTATAATCAACGACACGTTACACCTCGACCGATCTCATGATCATTGATGTTGAATCTAATCCAACCACTAACTTCAACAGCGATATAAAGTATCATCAGCATTTAAGAAGCCAAATTACCAACAATCATCAAGAATAACTTTAAAAAAAAACCGTACAAAGAGCAAGCTCCTAAAAGGGCTCAAGAGTTTAGATTTACAACCAAAACGGTGCAATTTAAGACAGACATATAGGGAGAGAGAATTCTGTAAAGGAATTTCTCCAGTTGTTTTCAGACAGGGGTCAAGTCTGCTGCTAGCAGAAATTGAGCTCATATAGACAGCCCCAGAAGGCACGGCTTATCTAAATTCCTTCAGAACGCTAAGAGAAGAACCGGTGCGACTAGAGCATAAGCACACTCTCGTCGAACCGACAAAAATTTTTGCTGGAAAAAAACCACAGGCGCCAAGAAATTCACTTCCAGTTCACAGCGAAAGACCCAAAGAAAGAATTCCGACAAAGGGGGGAAAAAGAAGCCGAGAGCTTCGAGAAAAAAAATAAAAATTGGAGGATTTGACGCTTACCCTGAATTGCCCAAGAGAAGTGGGAGGAGGACGATTCCCACAATACAATGTAGAGGGACTGTTGATAGATGGAGACGAAGGAAAGATGGAAGCCATTTCCAAATTGCGTTCAAGCCCTCGCAGAGTTTCACATGCTCTCAGCTTCTGCTGCTGCTGCTATGAGCGTGTGTACGTGATAAGGTGGTCTCTTGATTCTTTCTTCAACCCTCCGAGTCTTTTCTGCTTCTGCATGTAAGAAGGGTTTAAGCCTTTAAGGGGCCAGACCGGACCGATTCTGCATCATTAATCGGGCTGCATAATGTTTGCTTTTCAATTTTAAATTTTCCATTTTTCGCAAAAGATGGGATCGGAAATGAGGTGAATTGCATTTTTTTTAAACGATATGAAATCTCATACAAACATATATACAAAAAAGAAAAAGAAATATAATCTAATGTCCCGTTGCCCGAGCGTTGAGGATCCGTGCACGGATGCCGGGGTCCTGAGCCCGACCTCTATGGACCCGGACTCAGCCTTCATAATCGGCACCTAGGCATCGAGTTCCTAGGCTCGACCTCAATGGACTTGGGCTCGGACGCTAGGCACACGGGCATGAGTATCAAGGTCTCAAGCTCGGCTTCTGTAGATTGGGGACTGATGTCTATGCCTGAGTCCGGATCCATCAAAGTTGGGCATGGAACTTTGATGCCCATGTCTAGTTTCCTAACTGTTCGTGTCCAAATCACTAGTGTTTGAATAGCGCATGTCTATTTAAGAAAATAAAAATAGGTTTTTCTTTTTAAAGGATTGAAAAATAATTTTCTATTTATTTTCAGATTTCTGCCAATTATTGAAAGTTATTGTAATTTTTTTAAAACATCACTTTTTGAAAAATATTTTTCAGAAATCTAACATTTTTCGCCAAACAACGAAATGCCAATAAAAGTCATTTGCAATATTTTTCAGAAATCTAACATTTCAGAAATCTGTTGTGGTTCTCTCATAGAGCCAACCCGACTCATATCGGGGACGTAATTTACTTCGTGGGTCGCATTCTTCGAACGGCACACTAATTTCGCAGTTCTCTTTCTTCCAATGGAAAATATATCGACAAAGGGGATTGTTTTAAGAGGGACAAATTACATGGAAAACTATTATATCGTTTATTATTTCTGATATTATTAATACATTCGAAAATTGGTAAATTACCCTTTCAATAAAGTCAAGAGAAGGGCTATAGCATAGAGCATGCGTACTCGCTAAACCGGAGACTGCGCTCATGTCCCTTTAGAACTATGTAAAGGGCTGCATTTCGCAAGACAAGCCCATGAAAAAGGGACATGAGCATGCGAGAGCACCGAGTCATAAGACTCCTGAATGTTTGTAATCAATAGTTTCTTAACATCACAGAGAAAAATTCAACTCGGACCGAAAATACAGATCATTACGGAATGAAAACTCGTACCAGAATAAGGCAAGTCTCATCTTACTAGAGGTCGACTACCCTAATGCAACTCTAGTTTCTCCACAATATCGTTTTATGAACCGCTTACGATATACTAAGATACACCAAAATAACTGTCTTAGAACATCGACTCTTAACTTGTTCCAATGCCATTCGCATCTTCACGAGCACTTTGAAGAAAAGGTCATGCTGCCTGGTACCTGCAGTGGCAAGTGAAATATAAGTTGTTCACATAGCAGAGCAGACCAGTCATATCATATAATTGGCACAGAATAAATGCACGTTTTCAGACCGAAATTTCTACTATAAACCGTGTCACGATAGTTCCACCACTATAAACTAAAAGGAAAAGGAGCAACGTTAATAAAGAAATATCTAAATTGACTTTCAGCCTTGACCCTAACAAAAAGGAAAAACTAATTAGCCTTTCTTTCTGGTTTAGAAAGAGAGCACACACATGTCAAGTGATTCTTACTTACACGTTACGGCGTGCATATAAATATCAAGCGCGGGAGTGTCATATCTGCAGATAAGCTGTTGTTTGTTTGTCAAGAAAGAGAAGGAAGGGCGTCACAAAAGAAAGAAAAGGATCCTGTTACCCTTATGTAAAAACACAGAGAAAGAAAGGTGTAACAGGTCAACAGAAGAATAAACAAAAGCTATAGCTCAGACACAACTGGTAGTTAAGTAAGCTTTCTTGAACAAAATCCATGCATGCTCATTCACTCACAATAATGCATCAGGGAAACAATGGCAGGTAGTTAAGCCCCATATTCTCAGGTAATCCCATCATCACATTGAGATTCTGCAGAGCCTGACCAGAAGCTCCCTTGACAAGATTGTCAATCTGCAAAAAACAGGTTTAGACAGCTTACCATGATAAGATGACTTCATGTTACAGGAAAAGTAAGCAGTTTAAAATAAAAAGAGACACATGGGGAACATACAACAGAGATTAGTATTGCTCGTCCAGGAATTCGATCAGGAAAGACATTCATAAGACAATAATTTGATCCTTGAACATGCCGAGTATGAGGAACATCTCCTTTTCCTAATAAAACAACGAATTCCTCATCCTGCAAAATAAGATGAATTAAGTGATCAAACGGTATGAAGTATGTGGGAATCAATCTCCAAACACACTTGATAATACGAGAAGTCGCAGACCAACATGTCTACTACATGACTGACTGAACAGGATCCATGAAATAAGTTTACTTTGATTAAGCCTACCATGAGTACTGAAAACAAGTACCTCAGCAAACATGTCAATACTTAGAACATTAAGCCGTTAAATGCCAAGCATTAATAGGATTGTTAGCCAGAAAAAGGTTACCTGGTAAGCAACTTTAAGTTGATCATATAGATCATCTACCGTTACACCTGAAGGCATTTCAACATATATTGTTGATTGCATTCCTCGGCTCTGCATAAATAGATGAAGAAAACTAACAATGATTGCTGGAGAAGTAGAATTTCAACTTTAATAAGGGAATAATTCAACATTGTAACTATGACCATTGGCATCAAATGTGGAGTGAAGCTGACAGTGATCTTTGATCGTGCAGCTTCAGATAATCCCTGCTCAATCTCTGGAACTGCAGGAAAGGAAATTACAAAAGGGAGCAATCCAGATTATTGCATTTGCTTTAATATATTCATCCATGAGTCAGAGTTATCAAACCCCCAGACCCAGCTCAAAAGAAAGGGGAAAAAGAATGTCATCAGCTCACCAAACAAGAACTCAAGAATGTAAATGCATAATTGGCAGATATTACACTGTGAAGCTCATTTCATCCAGACACAAACGAGGAATCTGATGGAATTCTATTGGAAGAAATTCCAAGTAGAATAGTTTAGAGTTACATCAATCCTAGAATGCTAACCAAACAGAAACATTAGATTCAGATAACTCATGAAACATGCGCCCAAGTTAAACTCCTAGATTCCCGAAATTACGGGCAATTCACTCCCAAAGGCCATCGTGCTTCCCTCATTTTTTCTCGCCAATATGATGCTTCTCTTATGAGGCAACCCTCTAAGCAACATAGATTTTATTCATGCAGACAACTTCTAAAGGATATCAAGAAATGCACTAGCAGTATGATATAAGTTCTGTTCCACCACCGGTCATGTCACAATGCCTTAATTTAAACACATAAAGACACCATAATGAAATGAATTTTCAGAATTAAGACTGACCATGCCGATGTCTCGTAATACCATAAGAATGTATGCCTTCAGCTATTTCAGTGTACAAGTTAGCTTCCTTAGCACCACGTCCTGCATAAGATTTTCGATTTTATACATGAGAAATGCTAAAGACAGCTTTCATGACTGATCTTTATTTGGATATGGCAGGAGAGAGACCCTTGGGAAGAGGGGGGGGGGG